>SNQJ01S0038610.1:37622-53200 GCA_010110895.2 Picea sitchensis
ACAATTCAAATATTTATTAAGAAAAGATACAAATAAATAAAGATACACAATACAAACCTTTTTCATAAAGAATGAGGGGTCTCATCACGAGCCAACCTACCACGATCATAGGATACTAACGTAAGTGACATTCCCACTATGGCTACCACACCAGGGAAATGGCCTTTGAAATTTTCTTTTGTCAAAGGACAGGAGGTCTCATCATGAGCTGGCTTGTTCACTTAAGTTACAATCTAGTGAGTGGAATTATCATCATCTGGCTACCAAACCAGGATAATGGTCTTTTTGGAAAAAGATGATTCACAAGTGTATTAAGGATAAAGGCTCATCTAAGGGTTAAAAGGAAACCCTGCCAAGGCTATGGACGCCTGCCATCAGCAGCGGCCCTGCCTATGGTATGGAAGATTATCTAAAAAAACCAAGTTTTTGCGTGTCTCTAGATCTCCTTTACTCAAATAATGAGGCTATAATATCAGTTATACTCAATCACCTGAAAAAGTAACAATATTATGTTATGTGGACTATTAAAAAAAAATAAAAATGAACAGATTTAATTTATTTTTGATTGATTTCTCCATAAATCATTTTTTTGCACATAGGTGTAATAACTCTACAAATTATACACATCAAACGACTATCGTTTAAATGATTTTTGGTGGCATGTTCCTTTTTGAAAATTATATATGGTTAGCCCCTACTGGTGGCGACAATGCAATCATTACTTCTCACCCGACAATAACTACACTCATTGCTTCTGCCTACACTGACGGTTGAGGATGACCTCTACATTAATGAGAGGGATGCTCAGCACACTTCCCGACTAGCTGTAATGATTGCAATAAATACAAAACCCACATCTTTATACATTCACTGTTACTGATATTTTCCATTTCTGGCATCTGCTTCTCCAAAGCTGGTCTAACCAAATTTGTAAACAGGAATGATAGTCGTTCTTTATTTATCACAAAAATATGGGTGGCAGAAGTGTGCGCAGAGAGCCGACATTACTCCAGGTTACAGAATAGGTAAGAGAAATCCTACATCACCTAGGGTGGACCGAGTACTTTAGCTTCTTGCAAGCTTATGACACAAACGTCACGCTTGAATTCTTTCAAAACCTGCAAGGAGAAATCTCTACGGTGCAATGCATACAAATCTCAGTTACCCCAGAAATCGTAGCAGAATTCACAGGCCTCCCTAACACATGCATTCAATGGACAGGGAAATACACGAAGCTGAGGGAATCTGTGGAATATTTCACAGAACCTGGGGAAGAATTGGATAAAAAAGGAAAGGGACTTAATCCCAGTACCCTCAGTGAACCGTGGAAGGAATTGGCGGGGATAGTTCAGTGGTACATCACCTGCGATGGACGATACGATGTAATTCGACCTTGCCATATCAAATTGCCGGAAGCCTTGAAGCAACAATTAGTACTTAATCTACCTTTCTTCCTGCATACCATACTACATGAAGTTGCCTTAAGAACACAAAAGTCCAAGAATCCTGTTACTGTCATTAGCCACCACAGATTAGTAAAACTAATAGTGGATAAAGCATTGAGTCAAACTCAGTTGACTTGTGAGAATCTGATTGAGGCCAATATACCTCCACAACTGGAGCAGGCGACCACCACCCAAAGAGAAATTCCACCACCTCAAACGGAAGTTGAAGCAGAACCTGCTCAAATCACTGAGGCCCAGACCTCACAAACACAAGCATTAACAAAAATAAAGAAGAGAACAATGGTTTCTCTTAGATCCCCCCCTAGGACAAGGAGGAGAAGCAAACAAACTCAGGAAACAACTGAAGCAGTTCAGGATGCAACAGAGCACCCTGAAGAACTTCAGAATTTCATAGAACAACCTTTACAGGAAAATGTTCAAGCAATTGAGAAAGCAGAGCAGACAACACAAAAGGATAATCAGGGAGACACCCAACCTGCAGCAGAGCACCCGAAAAGACACTTTTTGAAGAGCTATGAGATAGAAATAGCTCAGGTTTTGGGGAATTTAGGAACCTTAACTGATAGAGATGAAAATAATCTGGAAAAAGAACCTGAACCAACCTCCTCTTCAAAACCAGCTGAAGACTTTCCTGACATTGAAATGTCTTTTCCAAACGACACAAAACATGAGGAATTTATTTTTGAAATAGGAGACCCTCTTGGACAACCAGAGCACTTGGAAGGAATAGATGGACAACCATCTGCTGGACGAAATGAAGAAGACCTCGAGATCCCTCATAAACAAAAATCATCCGAAAGCCAGAAACAAATTAGGAAATTAAAGAAAGAAAACAAATTGTTGAAGAAAAAGGCTAAGAGGGCTGTGGTATTAAAGAAGAAGGTGGGAAAACTCAAGGAGATTATCAAGGAATTGAGGAAACAACTAGAACTAGCAGACAAGATCCACAGAAGAAAGAAAAACAAAAAGGGAAAAATGCAAGGAAGAAATCCTCTTCCTAAGAAAGCAACTAGTACAACTTCTGTAGGGATACAGACAGACACTTTGATTTTAGAGGAAACAACTCAACTTTTTGAGAAGAATGATACTATTAGGAGACTAGAGGAAGAACTAATACAATCTCAACAAACCCTGATTCAAAACAGAGGTGAATTACTGATGATAACAGAGCAGTCCCAGGAACAGATTACTATCATGAATAGACTGGAATCAGAGCTTGCACAGACCCATCAAGAATTAATTCGCTCAATAGAAGAAATGAATGAATATCAAGCATCCAAATCTTAGGCATAGGGTGCCATCATTCATAAGCTAAAAGAATAATTGGGACAAGACTAGAAAGCATTGATTCAATCCAGGGAAGAGATGAGTGCTATGGAAGAACACCAAGCATCTCAATCTCAAGCACAAAGTGTCATCATCGATAGACTAAAAGCAGAACTTACACAAGAACAACAAGCATTGGTCCAACACCAACATGAAATGGTAACTAGGACTGAATATCAAAGGGTTGTTAAAGAATTGAAGGACATGACAACAACAGAGGGTGAGACTTATGCTGCGCTTACCAGAGCCCAAGAGAAGATCAAAAGTGTGCAAACCCAATTGGAAAAAGATTTGGAGCAAATCAAACACATATGTGATGTCTACTCTGATGCCATCAATTGTAGAGCCCCTGCCACTAATTATGTTTTATTCTTGCTGGAACGATACCTATTGTTGAGAGTGAAGGCCATCAGAGTAGGTAAACCCATTTCATTTTCCACTGTTCTAGAATTTATTTCATGTTTCAGAGATCAGGAAGAGAAGGTACAATACCTTCTGTGTGAATTATATTTCCATAATCTCATTTTGGAAGAAGTTAGAGGAGACAACCCTGACCTCTTCACAGGGGACATATAGTTCCAGACATTCCTTTCCTTTACTAGGAACCAGGTCAGATGGGGTAAGGCTCACAAAATGTTCATAAATAGGGAAACTGGTTTAGATCTTTGGATTAGAGGAGAGCCTCAAAAATCCTTCCCAGCCATCATGCGACACAAGACCTTCATGAAAAGGGCAGGGGTTGTGGACTCATTGTCTCCTATCCATTTACATGTCATTCGCTCAGGTATCACATATTTTGGAGAATTCAAGGAAGAATCTCTTGCTACTTCCAAGATAAGATGGGATGCATCCTCCGATGAGATTAAAAATAGAGAGCCCTTTGGATTTAGGAATTTCTTTGCAACAACCTTCAGAGTGGAAAGATATTATAGACTACTCCAGGAGGAAGGAACTACTTGGATGGGATGCAGGTATAACCCCCCTCTCCTCTGGTTTCCTCTAGAAACTTACCAGAGGGATTATCAAATTAATAAAAAGAGACAGGATGCCTCTTTTGATGAAATCAAAAGAAACCATGGTTTCAGGAGACCTGGTGAACCAACTTTTCCTCCCTACAGTATAACTGCTTTACATGAAAGACTCTATCTTGCATGAGGACGTGCAAGAAGGTAAGCTGGGGGGTATGTTGGGTTACGAAAAAGGTATAAATATCTTCCTTTTTCCCACAGTTCATGATATGATTTTGATTGATTCTTTAGATAGTTAGGGATAAATAGGAAAGAACATGATTAATATGTCCCTTAAGATTGTTATTGAAGTTTTATTAAATAGATTCTAAATTACGATTGGAATGGTTTGATCTTGTTGCAGAATTGGATAAATAACTGTCAAAGTTAACTAAAGAGATCTTGGCTATGCGCAAGCTATTGGAGGTTGAAGACTTTTTAGGCGTAAAGCAATTTTGAAGATAATGCATTTTCTATATTGTAACTTTATAATAGTAAAGCAATCCTGAGGATCTTTGGATCCTCAGGATAGCTTGATTTACCCAAACTATTGTAATATATAAGAGGGTAATAGATCCAAAAAAAAACAAGAAAAAAATGCATTCAAGTATTTAGATTCAGAATTGCTCTGCGCAAGCAATTTTTGTAAATATTTTACCAGCCATGGAATCAATGAAAGTTTTGAGTGTTTCTATCATTTATGTGCTCTGAGTTTCTCGTAGCATTACTTCTGAAGACCGAGGGCCCAGTCTGAAGGAGCTACTGTCTCGTTCTATAATTGTATCAGTTTGAAGTTTGATTTCTATTTTGTGATTTAGATCTCTTTTACAATAGCCAAGGATAGATGCATAAGTGTGTTAATGATTTATGATTGTTTGCGTATAGAAGACATAAATTTCCCTCAAGTATTAATGATTGCCATTATGATTTCCATTTCTGAAGTTGTTGCTTGACAGTTCCTCATATTTTCATCCGCGTTGTTCCTTTTCCTTAGATTTACGATTGCTGTTCCTTTCGGTTAAAGTTACAATAGTTGTTCCTTTCAGTTAAAGTTACAATAGTTGTTCCTTTCAGTAAAAGTTACATTAGCTGCCCCTTCCGATTAGATTATAATTGCCGTTTCTTTCCGTAGATAGAGTAATTCGTTATTTCCTTTCCAGTAATCAGAATTCATAATTGATAGTTAATTTTGCAAGTCCTTACTTAGATTCAATTACTGCTTTCTAGTTAAGTGAATTCCATAGATTAATTAGTTCCTTTCCATTTTACAACATCTTAATAATCAGATTTCAATTCCATTTAGTTCTTAGAATCTTTGGTGAACATTTGAGGAACTTGATTGTTGATGAACTCAGATTTGGTTTTGCTACACGATTTTAGGCTACCTACATAGACTTTGCTGATATTCTTGAGATAAAAGACGAATCTCCGGGTTGATAAATTAATGTTAAACTAAGGTTGTTTTTAGGACATCTTTAGACCCCAACAATGGCCTAGATTGATGTGTAGTCGACGAGGATGCTTACAATCCTCTTGTCGACGAGGTCTGTTCTCCTATAAACATGACCTTCTCAGCCATAAGGTCTATTAGGATCTCCTCGAAAGACTTATCTACTGCGCTATGGTCTTCCGACATGCACGCTCTATATCAGATATCTCGGGTAGGTGGATAAACACTCAAGGTAAGAAAATCGGGTGGTGAGTTCTCAATAAGCACAACACAATGGCAATCAGTTCTCTATGGGCTCAGATAATCACAATTTGCAAAAGTGTCCCTGGTAATAAATTTGATGGATTAAATAGATAACGTCGTAACGGTTTCGTCCAACGGGTAGGAATGCCTTAATCCATCCATTATGGTGTGGTCCCAATGGTCCAATGGCAATATTTCCAGAAATAACTGCGTTTCTAGCCGTTCTAGGGCGTCGTTCTAACGGTCAGGACGCCTCCAACAATCATATTTCTTCACCGTGGCAAAGTTCCAGTTTGCGTTGTTTTTCTATTCCAGCGAGGTTGAAGTTCTGCAAGCCTTCCTTCTACGAAGTCTTCTCTAGAACCTCCTACAATATTTATATCTTTGCTTTCTTCTTACTGAGATTTCTTTCTTTCTTTCCTGTGATCTGCATCTCTGGATTCCTCTTTCCATTCTTGTTCTTATCTTCTCTTAGCATAGTAACTTCACACTGCTGGGGGTCTTTCACATGGTTCGAGGGTAATACTTCTTCTCTTACTGTTTCTGGAGTAGGTGTTCTTCTCTTATGCATGGATAAGTTCTTTTAATTTCAACAATTAGGTCTCTGGCCCTCAATTGCTTCGATTCCTAGCCATGAAATCCCTTAATTATTGATTTTTCTGTTCTATATCTTCCTCTTCTTATTTCCTTTGGATCTGATATCTCTCAATCCAAGTCCTTCCTAACAAAAGTGCAAAAGGAGCATTGTTCTCAACAAACTTAATGACCTCAAATTCTTTTTCTGTTGATGTTCCATGAGCACTCATAGGTACATGAGTAAGTCTTCCACATAGGGTTATCATATTTCCTTTAAACAATCCTATTCCTCCCAATGAAGGAATCATCACAGGCTTTCCCAAAATTTCCCAAGTTCTTTCTGGCATAATGTTCACCTGTGTTTCTACATATAATACACAGTCTATGTCGAAGTCTCCTATTCTTGTTTCTATGCACTTCTTATCTTTTAATATCTCTGGTAAACTGATGTCTCTGTGATCATTCAATGTTTCTTTCATCTACAATAATATAGCCTCTGATTCTTTCTGGTTCTCTAGTATATTCTTAGTCTCTTGATCTTCCTCATGGTTTTCTTGTCTCATGTTCATCTTCTCAACTTTAGCAATCATTCTAGGGAAATCCAAAACTTCATGACCAATATCTTTACAACAAAGGCAAATAGGACCTCTACCAGAGCATTCCTTAGCAAGATGTCCCGGTCTTCTGCAACTATAACAAAGAGTCAATCCTCTCTTTGTCTTAAATGATCCCCAACCTTTCCTGTACTGCGCACTAGGATCACAATGCTGGACTTGCAAAAAAATTCTTTCTAGGATCCTGCATCCACTTATTAGTCCAAGAATTATTTCTATGCATAGGAATACCATATCTTTCACTAACTTTAACATATCTATTCATATCAAATCTTCTTTCTTATAGATGTGCCCTGGTTTTGAGGCTAGGACAACATCTATCAAACATACTTAGATCCATTCTTTTGAAACATAATTTCCCACTTATCTTACCTTTATCAGAGAACAAAGCTTTAAGATCTTACCTCTTTTCTTGAGATCCAGCTCCCTTCTTAGCACAGATATTCACAAGTGAAGTAGAATATTGCGCACTACAACAACATATCTACGCACAAATATTTCTCTTTTCTTCAGTTCCCAGCAATCACAGTTTCAGTCCCGACAAAAGAACCATTTCTTGGCACAGGGGCAGACCCAGGGTTCAACGCTTCAACAACGCACCAACAAAACCCTAACTACTGACCCTTTCAACAACACCTGCGAAGCAGATGAAGTCTCACCTGAGGTAGAGGCAGGGGGTTGTAGGACTCAAGTGTCTACAACCTAGCTACGACAAAGATCTGCGATCACAATACTTAACACGACACTTATCAATTAACATTCATTAGTCTTTGACCCTTATTCACATCGCAGGTAAAAACCCTAATTACAGGACAACACAATATTAATCAATATCTAACCACATATAACCATTCAACACATAACATCAAAGTGGATCTAACATTCATTCATATTATTAATCACTAATATACTACATCATATGATTCTAACATACATAAAGATTACAACACTAAGCATAAATCACATCAATAACATATTAACCACATTGCACAAAACAATCACAACACAGGATATACGTGGTTCACCCCCAGTGTGGGGATACATCCACCAAATCTTCTCCTCTTTTATTAGCTTCTTACAATCTTCTTACATTCACAGAGTCATAAAGCCAACTCCGCATAGAACAAGAGATCTGCGCGCACCTCGCCAGATCCTCCTTCCCCGAGTTAGGTCCAAGAACCAAGCCTTTACATAGTCTGCACACAAAGTCTCTTACAATAACTTGCACTTAGCTCTGAAAGTGTTAACACATAGTATGCACAAAGCATTCACAACTATTTTCACTTAGCACATTGGCCTACTAGGTCTCAAGCTCAAAACATATCTCCTTCATACATCAGCTAGCTACTTATTTATACATTAAAAAAGGGGCCTAAACATGGGTAAACCCACGGGCCGACATCCCATACCCATTACATAAACCCTAAACCCAAAAATCCAGCAAACGGGGGTGAGATCCCTTGATCTCTGCTTCGCCTGGGCGCTCCTTCTTCGACCAACCTGTCGAAGTCCCAAAAATGGTCAAACACGACCAAGGTTCTCCAAAACTTGATCGAGGGCCAACAATGGCCTAGATGGCACAACATCCCATCCTAAAGATGGAAATTAGTGACAACTGTGTTTATGACCAACATCTGGTAGGTGTTGGTGAAGTCAAGATCTATCTCATAGAGGTGGGGCCATCCAGAGGTCTTATGGCTGCAAGAATCTAACACTGTGGCGAGTTTCACAACTAGAGGTCGACTGAGGAAATCAATGAATCAGTTGGTACTTCATGTTTTATACTTGATGTTGAGGTGGAATTGCTGCAAATATGTGGGATACTTATGATGGTGGTCATTCTGTAATTTTCCTTATGTTTGCATGAACTACAACGACTTATGATCAGTGTGGATGATTGTGTCCTTCCCGAGAATGTAATTCCTCCACTAGTGACATGATTGCATAATGGAGTACATTTATTTTTCATAAGTAGGGTACTTATGGACGACATCTGATAGTGTCTCATTACGATAGGCCATGGGGTGGCCCTACTGAGTGATGAATGCATCCAAAACATAGTCTAAAGCATCTGTCTCAATCTCAAAGGGATTTTGTAGGTCAGGTAATGAAATCACTGGGGTGGAGCACACACAGTGCTTCAGATCATTGAATGCTTTCTGTTGGGAGAGGCCCCACACAAATTTTCCCTACCACCACCTCTATTTATTTGGCTAAGGGCCCATGCAATATGGGAGAATACAAACACGAACCTACAATAGAAATTGGTAAGGCATAAGAAGCTCCGAAGCTCAGTGAGTGTGGTTAGGGATGACCAGTCACAGATGAATTGTATATTGGCTGGATCAACATGCACACCATGCACATAAAAAAAGTATCCTAGGTACTCGACCCTGTCCATGCCAAAGGATCATTTTTCCAAGTTGGAATATAGCTTGTGCTACCATAGAGTGTGCAAAACCTGCTGGATATGTTGCAAGTTTTCTACCCAAGTCTTTATGTAGACAAGGATGTCATCCAAATACACCACCACAAAAGAATTAGTGAAATTACACATGTCCATCATCCTCATGAAAGTTGCTGGGAAATTCGTCAAACTAAAGGGCATGACCAACCATTCAAAAAGACCTTCTTTTGACTTGAAGGCAGTTTTCCATACATCTGTCTATTCTATTAGGACCTGATGGTAGCCAGACTTGAGATCAATCTTACTAAAGTATTTGGCCCCGTTGAGTTGATCAATGATATCGTTGATTTAGGGAATTAGGTATCGGTTCCTGAATGCGATTTTATTTAGGACTCGATAATCAATGCAGAGTCGCCAAGTCCCGTCTTTCTTCTGCAACAACATGATTGAGATTTCACATGGTGATGAGATGGGTCAGATGTTTTTATAGCAATATTTACCTCACCCTATGAAACTTGCTCAGAAGGCCTTTCCATTTCCTTATGCATACTTGAAGTCCCTTGCTTGTATCTTCCAGAGCCAAACAATTATATTTTTCCACATATACACGCCCTACCAGTTATACAACATGCGTATACGCAGGTTGCACCACTACAACCTGCATACATCAGGTTTTTTTCCCTAAATTAAAAATTGTGTCAGGTTTCCATGTCACGTCGCGAGATCCATTATCTTTGACTCTCCATATACTGGAAACCTTCTTACTCGACCCTTCAACTCCATTGAAAAACTATAAATTGGGCCATATCCAAGCCGTGGAGGAGGAGAGAATTCAAATTTTGAGAGAAAAGATACTTTGGAAAAATTTCACTTCACATCGAGTCGGCATCCCTTTGTCCTTGAAAGTATGAACACATTGTTCAACCCCCAATATCTTCCCTCTTTGATGGAGAACCTCATTGTCTCTCATATATGAGCTTGCCTTTGGTGGAGGATTGAAGTGGTGGAGGCCTAGCTGCAAGGGACTTAGTTTCTTGGTTCCGAGATGTGCCGACACAAAAGTTTGTCACTTGTATAATTATATTGATTATCTTAATAGAAATACTCTTTTCTCGTCCAGTGGATATCTTGCAAATATTTTAATTATTATTCCATGGGCATCGTTTTCATGAATGTTAATGGATTATGCTATTTTATATGCTAACATTATATATTATCACCATATGCTTGCGCATATTGGTTGTTGAGGACAAGTTGCAGGTATAAATCTTTGAGTTGTGTGCTCAACAATGGTCTTCATTGAACATCCAGATGAGGTAGGCTCTTTATCTTGTATTGTTAAAATTTTCATTTATATAGTATACTTGGGATTATAGTTGATTTCTGAAGTCATTTTGTCTGTTGTGGTTTACCCCGTGCCATAGAGTGATTTTCCTCATAATAGATGTGCCCCTTGTGGAGTAGTTCTTGGATATGACACTTGATTTTCTCATTTTATAGCAGAGAGTGAAGATATACTAGACCATTGGGTAGCAATGCACTTAGGGTTAGATCGATGGGATGCTTGAACTGACAGTGCAGAGGTACCCCAATAGGTGATGATAATATGTCTCTATATTCTTCCACAAGCTTATCCACTTGCTTCTGCTATGTGGAGGGGTTGGCCGCGGAGGCCATGGATTTGGTTGCAACCTTTCACTCACTCTGAGAGTGAATCATGAAGAATACAAACTTCTTGGTCTAAGAAATGACCTTCCTGCATTGCTTGGCGGAGATCAAGGAAATAACACTAGGTGGGACTACCTCGGGAGTCCTATACAATTTCCTGTTCAAAGTAATAATAACACTATGAGGCATAGAATCATATACAACATGATGTTTCCATAAATAAGGTTGGCCAAAAATAACATCACAAACTTCAAGGGGAGAAACATCACACAATACCTCATATTTGAATGGCTTGATGTTGTACGAAATGCGACATTGTTGGCTAGTGCGAAGATGGCTTCCTTGATGGAGCCATCTGATGGTGTATGGTTGTGGGTGCAACATTGTTGACAGGGATAACCACTTGATGACCTCTATTGAGATGAGTTTCTTCTAGCTACCGCTATCAATGATGAAGTGAAACATAGTGCCTTTTACCAACATCTGTGAATGAAAGAGGCACTCACCTTCCTCTGTCTCATTAGGTTCACCGAGATGGATATTGGTGGTAAAAATGGTGGCACTAGGTTTCACATCAATGATCCATCTCCCCTTTTCTGGTTCTGACTTAGAGTCGAAACCCATATCTGATTGAAAGGATTTTACCTCATCCACCAATGAATTCTTTGAGCGACAATCAACAATGTTATGCCAGGGGATCCTATGGAAGTCACATCACTTCCCGATATGTTTCTTTGTCTTCC
Source organism: Picea sitchensis (assembly GCA_010110895.2). Lineage (NCBI taxonomy): Eukaryota > Viridiplantae > Streptophyta > Pinopsida > Pinales > Pinaceae > Picea > Picea sitchensis. The sequence continues at coordinate 49,123 of SNQJ01S0038610.1, forward strand.
CATTGTCCTTCTTTGCTTGTGGCTTGGACTAGTTTTCCTGAGGTTTCCCATATTTTTTCTGTCCTTTTTCCTGTGGGTTGGGGATGCCCTTTCTCTCCTTCTTCTGTGAGGGGTTCCTAGACCTAAAATGCCACGTCTTTTGTTTAAGCTTCTTCTCGATTTTGATGGCATATATATAGGTCGCACCCAAGGATGAGATGTCCAAAAAATCCATTTTTGTATGGATGTATCTATGGAGATTGTCGCAGTTCTTGAGCACCATATGTTGCTCAGAATATTTGATACCTAGCTTGGTGCGCAAGGTATGGAGGACATTAGTGAACTCTGGCACTGTTTTGTTTGTTTCCGACTGCAGTGTGTTCCATCTTGTATACAAGTCATCATAACTTCCAACATGGTAGTATTGTTGCTTAATATAATTCCTAAAGGAACCCCAAGTGGGTGCAACTACAATAATGCGGATCCCTCTATTTCCTTTTTCTCATAGAAAGTATCCCACCAATCTTTGACATGGGGGATGAACTTGAGGAGCGCAAATGTAATCTTTTCTCTATCGAAAAATTTCTGGACAAAAAAATACCCATCTAGAAGGTTTAACCATTTATCTACGACATCCACATATATTTGAACTTCAAATATAGGAATATCAAAATTGATCTGTACCTTGAAGGGGGCAGCGCCTCCACTTAAGGTGGATGCGTCGCTTGTCGGTAGTTGTCGAAGGATTGGTGCAAAGTTGTCCATCATCTTGTTCCTCTTTTGCTCAAGGGATTCCTCAAGCACCGTTTTGAAAGGATCTCATGTCCTGTCATATTTGTTTTCACCCACCATGGACGATTTATTAGGAGTGCAAGAGCAGTTGTCCTCAAGAGAAAAAATCCCGATACCCAACTCTCTATACCCTGATCGCGTCGGGGACATGCATTAAAATAAACAACAAGGAACAGAGCACTCTGATACCACTGATCCATATTTATGAGTGGAACGAAAAGAAACCACAGATTTATAATATTAACATAGAGACATAGTGAGAAATAACATAGATACATAAACCTGACTTCTATTAAATATGAAATATGTTGAAAACTATAAAATGCAGACTGAAAACAAACCTGCTAGAATGGTGACAACTTATCTATGAGAAGCGATGCGACGACTATGCTCATTCGCAAGAAGATGAGTATAATGAGGCTCTAGAGGAATTTTTACAATAAACATGAATGCCAAAACCCTAGAAATCCAAAAACCTAACCCTAGGAGATGAAGCGCCAAAAGTCATGTGGGCCCCGTCGGGGTAAGTTAGTACATCAACTTCTCGGGGTTGCAACATTTGCATACTATCTCCGTTTTGGGCGCACGATAGCTCGTTGGAAATGTATTGATGATAAAATTCATTTAGGGAGCTCAATCAGAGCGTCCAACCATCATTGAGGTGCCTGATCATGGAAAAACATCGTTTAGGCCCTCAAAATGGCCCAAAAGTTTAGGAACTAAAAATATGCTAAAAATAGTAAGCTGCCAAAAAACAATTTTGAGCCAGTTGGAAAAGATGGTGGCTACCAAGATCCTCCCGAATTAAAAAAAAATAGGAAAGGAATGGACAAGATCTATTGTCGTGCAACCTTTCCTCGTGCATTCAAGTTGTGGAATTACTACACATTTATTCCTATTAAGAATTTGGGCATTTCGACACTGCAATATTATTCAGATCGGAGTACGACTCCACGAGATTAAAAAAAAGAGGAAAAGATAAAATGGGGTGGAAAAACACCCTTATTTGAGACCTATCTCATCGGATCTCCTTTTTTTCCCTGATCATTGTGATGCTTATCATTTTTTTTTTTTTACCTGCCTATACCCTTATTTGAGACCTATCTCATTGGATTCCCCTTTTTTCCCTGATCATTGTGATACCTATAATTTTAATTTTTTTTTTACTTGCCCACACCCTTATTTAAGACCTATCTCATTTGATTCTCCTTTTCTCCCTAATCATTGTGATACATATCATTTTTAACCTTTTTTTAGTTTCCTACACCCTTACTTGAGACCTATCTCATTGTATTCCCCTTTTCACCCTGATCATTGTGATACCTATCATTTTTAACATCTTTTTTTACCCCATGGATCCACCCCTCATCCCCTCACAACTCCCACCCGCCAAGAAGAAACCAACCAAAAAAGGAGTACTGACCTTACTACCCTTTAGGCCCAAGTAAATAGGGACATTCTATCCATTCATGTGAAAATGTACCACATCCAAGACCAACTCAGTAGCCAAATTGCTGAAATCCATTTCACTCTCAACCAATTCATGAACAAATTCTAGGGTCCTTCCTCATTTGACCCACTTCTCTATACTGAAGGCGTTGAATCCAACCAACCCTTTACACTCTCATTCCAACTCCTTACTTCATGGCCTTCGTCTCCCTAGATTCGAAGTCAACAAATTTGATGGATCAAATACACAATCCTGGGTTACTCAGATGGAACACTATTTCTCCCTGCATGGTATCACTGATTAGTTAACCAATATTCGTTATGGAATTCTCTATTTGGATCCAAAAAGATGTAAATGGTGGCAATGGCGTTGCAATGCACTCCAATGGTATGATGCTCGGTCATAGTATGTTATAGAGCTATATGAATTCTTTGACACATACACCCACCATTTAGGATGTCTGACCAAGTTGAAACAGTTTGGAACAATGGAAGATTTTATTGCTACCTTTAAGCACTTTTCTTTCGAAACAGAGGACATAAAATATGATTTCTTTAGGGAATTATAAATCAGTGGCCTCAAGGATGAAATTCACACCCAGGTCATCATGGCTCGTCCTCAGACTTGGTTAGGAGCCAATAAGTGTGCCAAGGAGGCACAACATGTAATCTTGGACTAGAGAAGGAAACCCACTTTTATCCCCCTCCCTAAACCCAACACCCCTTCCCCTCAGGCCACTCCTCTCAAGGTCCACAAGTTAACATGGGAAGAAATGGATGAATGCCAACTCAAGTGTATTTGCTATAATTGTGATGATACATACTTTCCTAGGCACAAGTGTAAATACCATAAAATTTTTATGGCCATTTATGAGGATGTTTCTGATGAATATGTTGAGGTTTCACCTGAAGAAACACTCCCCCCAACCAATGATATTATGCCACCCTATCATCCTTCCAAAGTTGAACCATTGATTTCACTGCATGCTCTCACTGGTTTTTTTTCTCCTCAAACCCTCTAATTGATTGGTTACATTAAGAATAGTAAATTCATCATCCTATTTGACAATGGAAACACTAATAAATTTGTTCATCATCACCTTTCCCAAGAATTCAATTTTTATATCCGTGCTATCAACAATTTTCAAATCATGATTTCCAATGGTGGTTCCATGAATTGTGGAGGGAAAAATGGGCACCTACAAATTGGTCAATATAACTTGAAATATCACATGTTTTCTATTGACATGGGTGGTTGTGACATTGTGCTTGGTGTATAATGGTTATGCACCCTAGGACCCATACTCATGGATTTTAAGGAGTTAACCATGCAATTCCAACAAGAAGGACATCAATATAAATTCCAATGCTAATAGGATCTCTGGAGATCATTAGTTCCCACCGCATGGAAAATTTACTAAAAAAGGTCATTTTGGCATCACTACCCATCTCCATTCCATTCAAGTAGTTGATACACCTTCAATACACCCTGACCTTCAAGCTATCCTTTCATGCCATCACACTATTTTCCAAACCCCCCTATCCTTCCCCTCTCCCTTAGAGACCATGATCATTCCATTCCTTTAATACCGGGTAGTATTTGTCCCAATGTTTTCTCTTATCATCATCCCTTTTATCAAAAAAATGAAATTGAGAAAATTGTCCACGAATTTTTAGAAGCAGGTGTTATCTGTTCTAGTACCAACCCCTATTCTTCCCCTATTTTCATGGTCCTAAAGAAGCAATGAACTTGGTGCATGTGTCTTTATTTTCATGCCCTCAACAAACTTACCATCAAGGACAAATTCCCCATTCCTATCATATATGACCTTCTAGATGAACTCAATGGGGTTCAATA
>SNQJ01S0038611.1:34062-44888 GCA_010110895.2 Picea sitchensis
CTCACATATAAAAAATTCTATCAAGATGTGTTTATGGAACCAACTTTATAGTGCTACTTTATGCCTTTTAATTTTTAGGCTGATTTGTTTCTATGATGGTTGTTTCTTCTTCTTATTTGACAAATTTCATGTAGATGCATTATAGTAAACTTCAAATATGAATGCATTATCATATGTACTTTTGAAAATAATTCTACACTGACAATGAAGTAACAAGGTGATATTTTTTTCTACAGGCTTCATTAGTAAATGACGACAAAAAAATATTTGTTTTGTTTTTGTGACATGCGACTTCTCCCTTATAATTGAATAACCTCAAATAGTGAACATCTTATCTACTTTACATCTGAAAAGGATTTTATACTGACCTTTAAACTATAGAATAACAAACTGTATTAGATGTATTAGAAGCCACCTAGAAATTTGTTTGCTCGATTCTAACATCGAATTGATGTAAAATCCATTTCCTCCTTTTGTATTGTATAGACCCGCACGTATCTTGATGGGCTTGGGAATCTTAAAGAGACACAAATATTTTCTAAGATCGACACTATAGAGGTATTTTCTGGATCACTGAATGAGGTCTCCTAGTCTTAAACTTTCCTTTTCATGTTTAATCGGTTTTAGATAATCACATTGCACAAAAAGTGGTTGCTTATTTGAATCTTAATATACACACAACTTATGTTACAGGATCTGGAGCACTTTGATGAGATCTTGCGAGAGGCAGATGGTATTATTATTTCACGGGGTCATTTAGGGATAGATCTTCCACCAGAGAAGGTAGCCTTTCATATTTGATGTAAACTTTTTTCATATATCCATTTCTTGATGTTTTTTTCCCATAGATAAATGGATATTGTTGTCATTGTAATCTGACTACAAGTCTAGTTGTGTCCCTGCATGGAGATATCTTATAAGTTTGTATTTTTACTAAATCCAAACTTAATGTTTCTCTAGAGTATAAGGTAATGAAAGTCAGGATTGATGGAATTGTTTAATATGCTCTCTTGGTAAGTATTATTCATTTGGTATTGTAGTTTGTTAGTGTCAAGGGAGGCTCCAAATTCTTTATGGTTTCAAAGAAGGGATATTTACTTAGGTAATAGAGGTAGTATAGCAGTGTGAACATGCAAGAAAATCAAATTGTTTGGAGGACCATCAATAAGTTTTTGATGCAATCTTCCCACTGTCAAATATTTTCATAGATCAAATTAGTTTGGAATTTGATTTGTAGGCTAGAAGGTAGGAGACATCTTGTAGAAGTATTGTTGGTTTTTGTATTATAGTTCTCTCCAAGATAAGGCTCCACATGTCAAGTGATTCTCTTCACAAGGCTACACACTCTAGAAGACAAGCTCCTAAGCTCCAATTCTCCTCCTTCACATGTGTATTGAGTCCACAACAACCTACAAGTGGTGTTCCCTCCAAACAAGAATCCCTCTAGCCAAATGATCAACCTCTTGAAGTGTGCCATGTGGTATCGATGATCCTAGGGAGAAGCAACCTTCCTCCTAGTGCTTAGTGCTCCTCCACAAGATAACTCCACATCCTATGCCAAGGTCTCATCCTCATCAACATGTGTGCCATGTAGAAAATTTCAATGCCGCATAAAACAAATTCCAACTTCCTCCATAAGAAGTGTTCCTCCTCTACCACATATCTTGAGTAAAATCATCCACCTATAGTAAATGTTCCAATTGTCAATCAACCAAAAAAATCCAGGATACAAAGAAGGGCCAGGGTTTCACCATGTACCCAACATCACATGAAGTGTGTTGAATTTCCTGTTAAACCCAACACACGAATAACAATCGAAATAAATTCTATTTATTAATTATTAGGACAACTAGGTTTTCAACGAAAATATAAGCGTAAGAACTACACAAAAACGAAACACATTTACACATGAGATTTTGGTAAACACCCTTGGAAAAACCCTTGCGGGAAAACCAGTTTTGAGTTTTATTTTATAAAATAAAATCCTGGGTTCCTATCCTTGGATAATGGCCCATTAGAGGAATTACAATGCTGCAGTTGATAGCCTAGCCCATCTAGCTGCTATCTCCCTCGCTGCCCCCTGCACCCTTTCCTCATCAATGCCCACTCAGACACAAGTACATGAGCAAGACTCCCTCTTGCTCCTATGCATTCATTGTATGCCTCTCACCCTCCTTAGATATGCTTTTATAATCCCCTAATGACTAAAACCCTATCTCCAAAGTGATCAACGATTAATATCTGATCTTGATCTCTTGACATCAACGACTGTGACTTAATTATCATCAAAACTGATAGAGGGATATGCAAGAGTGTACAATGAGAATCTTGACAAACATAACCACTAATGCTTGCAACATCGTAACCACTAATGCTTGCAACATCGTCTGGAGATGGAAAAATTAGGTTTCTTTTTCCAAATATGTAAAACCATTACAGTTTAATGAATATATTTCCATATTATTATATATGGTTTTATACTTTATCAACTTCCACATGCTGGTCGAAAGCGGAGTACACGGCTAAGGGGAAATCGCTGGATCTCGGCCCCTTTTTAGGGCATTTTTGGCTTTAAGGTTTATGTAAGGGGTATGAGATGTCGACCCATAGGTTTACCCATGTTTAGGCCCTTTTATAATATATAAATAAAAAGCTAGGCAATGTAAGTAGGAGAGACCTAGATGTGTAATGTGGCCGGTGAAGAACGCTTGGTTTCTTGGAGGGGGCAGGGCAAGGCAAGTGTTATCGTGAGGAACGCCTGAGGACAATGGTGAAGGGACGTGACCGTCTTGTAATTTTGGTGTTTATAGTGGGCTTTCTCTAGTTTCCATACTCCTCTCTGTTGGTTTATACTTGTGTTTTCCTATCATACTTCGTGAACCCTTTCTTTAGCAGTGATTTGACTCTTGGATTTTCTCTCTGGCACTTGTTGTTTTAGTTCTCTTTACTTTTTTTTGGAGTTCCTATGAATGGTTCCCTGACCAGCCATCGGGAAATGGTTCCTATGTATAATAAATCCTGCTTACGCTGGGATGTCCAAAAATTTATCACTAACTGCATTCTTCTGGTGATTTGTGGCCATCACAGAGACCATTAACAACAATTATTTGTTATTAAAAAATTAAGATAAGATTCGGCTTCTTTCGTTTTTCGATTTCATTTAACCTAAAGAGGTTGAGGCACCGTCAATGTTAGGGATGCCTGCGAATGGGAATTTGAAACTGAAAAACTTAATTTTAAGCAACAAATATTTGTTTTCGACCTCTTTAAATTTATTGACCATATATGATATTCACAAAAATTTGCCTTTAATAGAAGAGTTGATCCATAAATTCAAGAATCAGGCCAGCGCTGTCAGCGGATCACTTGGAATGAAATCACTGAAATGGGCACGAGTAAGAAAACCAGGCAAACCTTTAACAAAGCTAAATTGAGATTTTAAGAATAAAGGACTCTCGACAGAGATTATCTTTAAATTCGTTTCGTTCAGAAGACATTATGGAAAAATAACTTCAGATAATTTATCCCATTAGATTAATGGGAAAGGTGTTAAATGTCAAATACCAAATCTGAAAAAATAACTTCCAATAATTTATCCCATTAAATTAATCTGAAAGGCATTAAATGTCCAATACAAAATTTGCAGCAATGCTAAAAAATTGTGTTGCACAATTTGCCAAACAATTCAAGGAATGAAATTTTGTGACGCTAAAAATGTTGTATGTCCTATTGTTATTTCTCATCTGCACTAGATTGAAATACCAGATATAGACCAGCTATACAGAAATAAAGAAATCTTGCAATTATTACATGTCACGGGAATTTTCCAGTCTCCATGCGGCAGAAAAATCTCCATCAAATGACATGGCTTGGCTGACAAAATATCGGTTTATATAATCCTCAATCTGGATAGCATCCCAGGCATTATCGTACAATGAAAACGGTTGATATTCTTCAAATTTATTCTCGAAATGCCAGTTTTCACCAAGGGATTTAAGATCCCAGTTCTCCCGCAAGCTCTCGGATGTTTCTTTCGAGGATTGATAGCCTTCTTTTAAGTCCAGAACGGGGCTCGGGGGAATGCCAAGCTCGTCGTCTGAAGCCTCCAGGAGATAACACAGATCAATCCCGGAGTCTGAATCTCGATTTTGACCCTCGTATCTGCTACAAATTTCGGGGCCCACAGAGTTATCCCCAGAGTTGGAGGAAGGATAAGAATTGCAACATGTCGCCACAATCTCTTCCTCCAGGCTTTTCATGACTCCATTTACGAGTTCCTCATTGGGAGCGAATTCTTCGTCGTCGTCGTCAGCTAAGGTTTGATCTAATTGCAGTAGATGAAGAAACCGGTCGGTTTCTTGACCGTGGAAGCGTTTCGGCTCCCGGACATCAATGGAATCCAGCAGAGCCTCGGATTCACGGTCAAGATTTTTGAGCGGGGCTTCAGTCATGATTGAGAAACGACCTGGAGATTCGAACACAGAACACAACGATGTTGCAAAGACGAAAGGATGATGATAGTTCGTCTTCCGCCAAGAAAGCCGAGAAGAACTGCTATTTCCTGATACGATAGTAGCGTATAGCTGGATTCGCTATATATAGCATCTCGACTTTTTCTGGTACAAGCAAGGGAAGGCGTGTATGTATATATAAAAAGGATGGAAGAGTCGACACAAGACGGAAGAATATGGTATGGAAGTTTGGAGACGGTAGGCATGAGTCCACCCGTCCACCATATCCACCAAATTCAATTTTAGCAATGACTCCACCATCTCCACCAAATTCAATTTTAGCAATGTTTAATTTACTGGATACGGTGGACGGGTGGAGTCATGCCTGCCGTCTCCAAACTCCCATACTATTCCATTCTTTAACTGCCCTTCCCATTCTGTCTTGTGTAAATTCTGACCTTTTTTACCATATTCTTCCGTCTTTCGTCAACTCTGCCATCCTTTATCATATGCCATATTCGGGAAGAGCCGTTAAAGAATGGAATAATATGGGAGTTTGGAGACGGCATGCATGACTCCACTATCTCCATCAAATTAAATATTGCGAAAATGTCTGCTTCACGGCAAAGTTGTCCATGTCTGAAATTTGGAAATCTTTTCGGAAGACAAATTCCAATAAACAAGTGTTTAATACCCGCGAGGAAACCCGAGGGGTCGGTCTGTGGTCATGGTCGGCTTGTACCAATATCGCCTGTTTGACTGATCTCAAGGCCTAAGCTTTTGGAAGATCTGGAGACTGATGACCTGTTGAATGTTGACCAAGATTTGATGTGGTGGAGGGACGGCCGGCTTGAAGTGTATGACTTATTAACAATCGCAGTAGTGTACTTTAGTTTTTTTTTTGGGATGTTTTCTAGTAATTTTTTTAGTTTGATTTTACTTGAAATTTGGTGATGAATGGTTGGATTTGCAGATTTGATTGGCTAAGTTTGTATAACTAAAGTGTCCTAAGGTTTTTCAACACCCTGAATTTATTTATACAATCAAAAATGCAATTTAAACAACAAAAAATAACGATTTTATCCAAATTTACTTGACCAAATTTCGACCAAACTATCCAAAGATAAAAACACCATTAACAATCTCTTTCCTTTGACTGATCTAATTGTATACACTTCTAGCAGGATAGCGCAGGTTAAAATAGCCCAAAAAAAAATAAAAAAAATGAGTTTAAGAATATTAAGTTAAAGGGTATATATTTATTTAATCCTTTCATAATATAAAATTGGAACTTGTACAAATATTTACAAGAATAGTACACACTTTAAATAAAAAATATTTTAGTTAAATATTACTCTTTTAACTTTATAAAATGTTAAAATTTAACAAACTACCAAAAATTTAACATAAATATTAATAAATATATTTTGTAATTTCATTTATATAATTTTTTGATAGGTTATATATACATTAATAATAATAATTTATAAGAGAGGATGTAGTCTATGTGTTCATGTGATACATGAGCAGTGCATCTTATATTTATGTTTTGAGCATAGGCTACTCTTACTTAATTATGGGAGTTTTGTTCATTCTATATCTATTTAGAAAAAAAGAAATTGTAGTAGATCTTGAGGCCTTTGTTGAATGATGATAAATTTACCAAAAATACAATTTAAACAATAAAAAATAGCGATTTTATCCAAATTTACTTGGTCGAATTTCTACCAAAATATCCAAATGTAAAAACGCCATTAACAATCTCTTTCCTTTCACTGATCTAAGCATATACGCTTATGGCGAGAAAGAGGTGAACTATTGAATGGGTTGACCGTGCAAGATGTGGTGGACAGATATGAAAATAATAATTTGATTAATTGATCAAATTTAAATGACGATGGTTAAAATAGCTATAAAAAAAAAAAAATTAAAATTTAAGAATAATAAGTTAAAGGGTATATATTTATTTAATCCTTCCATAATATAAAATTGGAACTTGTACAAATATGTAAAAAATAGTACATACCTTAAATAAAAATTATTTTAATTAAAATATTGTACTCTTTTAACTTTATAAATTGTTAAAATTTAACAAACTACCAAAAATTCAACACAAATATTAATAAATATATTTTGTAATTTCATTTATATAATTTTTGGATAGGTTATATATACATTAATAATAATAATTTATAAGAGAGGATGTAGTCTATGTGTCCATGTGATACATGAGCAGAGCATCTTATATTCATGTTTTGAGCATATGTTAGTCTTGTTTAACCATGGGAGTTGTGTTCATTCTATATCTAGTTAGAAAAGAAGAAATTGTAGTAGATCTTGAGGTCTTTGTTGAATGGTGATAACTTTACCAAAATATTATAAAATCAATTAATAAACCCTACTTGAATTATAGGCCTCTAGGAACATGACAATTTAGCATGAGTGCGTCCATTCTTATCATCTAGGATAAGATGCTTATGATTTGGAGCTTCCCAAGATTCATAGAAACACCAATATAAGAGAGGATGTAGTCTATGTATCCATGTGATACATGAGCATCTTATATTCATGTTTTGAGCATAGGGTAGTCTTGCTTAACCATGGGAGTTGTGTTCATTCAATATCTAATTAGAAAAGAAGAAAGTGTAGCAGATCTTGAGGCCTTTGTTGAATTGTGATAAATTTACCAAAATACTATAAAAGAAATTAATAGACCCTACTTATTATAGGCCTCTAGGAACATGACAATTTAGCATGAGTGCATCCATTTTTATCATCTAGGCTAAGATACTTATGATTTGGAGCTTCCCAAGATTCGTAGAAACACTCGACTAAAGGAAATTATTTATCAAGACCACCAAGTATGTTATTTTTATTGACAATATTGATTGTTCACTTTATCTCTCAAACCATGCAAAAATGCACATGAGATGCTAGAGTATAATACCTATTGGATAAGTTTGATGATAATAAAAATTATGTTACTTTCTCCCTAGCTTTCTTAAGAATCCCACCAAACTTCAAWWTTTTTKTTATAARCATTAATGCTAAAAAAGATACGTCTCCTTGATCTTGGGTTTGAAATGAGGYAYKGGACAGAGAGCTATGGACCATTCTCAAAATATTTGYARAGTATCATCACGTTGATGTCAATGTTRCTAGAAACTCAAAGAAGAAAGTTAGAGTGCGATAGATAAATATGCATGGAATCGTGAAAAGGGGAATGATCATTTTGGAGARCAAARGAGTGATGAYTTGATGATGCTATAAATTGAATGAACAAAATTAYGATTCRTATTGTTATAATTTCAATTTTAGGTTTTGTAATRTTGACAAGGTTCATTTTGTACAAGTTCACAAATAAACTTAATCAAGAACATACAAGTTATAAAATTTCACCAAGCTTATTAGAGTTTTTAATCCCAAAGATACTTATTAAATAGTTTTATGTGAAACAAAGAAAATCTATGCCTTATCTTATAATGAGGTGGACCAAACTTGTAGAAGATTGATGGATTGTTGAGAGACTTACATTCAATTCTTAGTTATGAGTTTTGTTCTCATTATCTATTGTATTAGTGGGGATGCCATGAGTTACATGCTAAGTGGTTGAGAGGCCAACGAATGTGTTGAAACAATACTCATATTAGATACCAAATCTATAACCATGTCATGCATTTTAACAAGAAAGCACATAGAATTATGAATGGAATAAAATAATTCATTTTTAATTAATCTTACTAATAAGCTCCTAATGCCATTACAATTTACATCCATAACCCATAACCCATGACTAATTGTTTTAGTTTTTTTCAAAGCCAAGAGTGGAAGCAAAGATAACAAAATGATTGACATTATGTGAGAGGTAAAGATTAAAAAGCAAATGACATTATGGTGGTTTTTGTATTTTAAAAAATGAATTATATGCCAATTCCCATATTGACAAGAGTCTACAATTCCCATAACACGTGAATTGAAATGGGGATTCACAAAGATAAGGTGTCTAAGCTTCTTTGAGAGGCTTTCAATAAGTGAGACATAAAATAATGTGTACACCAATAGGGTGGTAGGATAGTTATCTAGGTGTGAACTATTTGATGGATTTAATGTCGTGGAATGGTAAACCCTATCAAGGAGTAGATAAGAACCAACTAGAAGATACGCTTTTAATCTTCAGATGCCAAAGACAAGTATTGTGTGATGAACCAATGTCCATTGACCAACCAAGCATTGGAAGTGAAAACATTGATGATTTATTGAAATCAAACCCTTCTTTTGACATTTAATGATATTTGTTGTCCTTCATAAAAGAAAAGTGATTTTAAAATTTCACACTTATTTTTTTAAGGGTGTTTTTTGAATTATCCTTTTATAACGGGTTTAAACCCCTTATAAGGACTAGGACGGGTTCAATTTTGATCACTAAACCTTACGCAAACGAAACAATTTGGTCGATTACTTATGATGTATATTTTAAGTTAAGCTTAGGGCGTTTAGGGAATCTCCTTGTCATTTTACCACTTAAGACATTGGCAAATTATGTATAAATTTCAGTTATTATAACAAAAGGAAGAGCTTGATAATCAACTTATTACAAGAGGAGGGTGTGTTTCAAAAGTAATTTGAGGATGCTTTATTCAATCAAATTTTTATTATTTTTATATATTTTAATTATTAATTAAATTTTATTTGAAAATAAATTATATTTAAAAAAAATATTATTAAGTGAAATATTGTGAGGGAGTTGTCTTAAAGTCAATATAGAGTCCACTGTTATATGATAACTTTAGTAGACATATGGGTTTAGCTAGGGTGGTTATGTTTTATGATTGTTATCCTCCCTACCTAGGTTCAATTCTCTCTAGTAACATAAATCCTAAGTAGGGTTGAAATCTGAGTTGTATAAAGTGTTGAGATTTCCTCTCAAGAAATCAACTCATGTAGTCTTATAATCCAATTTGAAATTGATTCCTCTCTAAATAATATTGAAGAAAATGGAGAGAGTTCATAAACAAAAAAATTGATTAGATAAACTAAAGGTTATAATATAAATATTGAAACGAAGAGTCAAAATGCACACCCCTTACTCTATGATGTTAGCATAAACATGTATGTTACCATTAAGAGGAGAAACATTATATAAATTTAAGACATATATATTCGGTACTATAACAATGAAATTGATTAAAAAATGGGAAACTAAAGATGAATATTTGAGATGAAAAGGATTCAAAATATGGAGAATTGAATTTTTTTTTTTATGAAATGAACCATTAGCAAGTTAAAATTTGGTACCAAAGAAGATAAGAATAAATGAGATTCTATCAATGTGAGATAAACCTAATAATAAACACTCAATTTGATATAAAAAATTAATGAACTTATACAAATTACTTCAATAAATTATTATAATATAATACAAAATTATTTTGTGTGAAAAAAAGTTTCATTTTATTACTTATAAACCATTTTATATATTCTCCTACAACATACACATTTGTATGTAGTTGAACAAATAATAAAATCTGTTTAAGATGGACTGTCAAAATTTTCATCAACGAATCCCTGAAATCTTGAAGTGACCTCATTATAAGTCGTTTGTGGACCCTTCAAAAGCAATTATTAATTATTTAAAAAACAAGACAAGGTTTGGCCTCTTTCGGTTTTTCCTTTTCGTTGAACACGAAGGGGTTGGTTTGGGTTGGGACTCTCTTAAAGGTTGAATTTGAAACGGAAAGAATGCTATAATAATAATAATATTATAACAAGAGCAGCAAAGCTGCATAATACTGCCTCCTTACCAACAACTTAAAAAAAACATAATTCTGTCTACAATAAAAACAACGGGTGTCGACATACAATTCGCGGTATATGGAGAGGACAAAGGACATGGCTGTCGCCTAGCTAGCTAATTTTGAACTCCTCAATAATGCCATATCGTCTGTGCCAAGTTCGAATTTTAGTCTCCTGCGGATATTTTGGCCGAAGATGCGTCCAATTAACTATTAATGCTGGAAATCAAGTTACACGTCGGCCATTAGAGCGTCATGGTAACGGTGGTGGCCTCACGTGTGGTAAAGAAGCTGCAATTAATGTGAAGCGTCTAATCAATTAATTTGAAATCTCCAACCACGTGAAGGTTCCAATAACACTCTAAACTTATTAACTAATGAAAAGTAAAAAAACTACAAAATTTTATATATTGAAAAATAAAAAATTGCGTTTCTTATGTTTAACTTTAGTTTTTTTAGAAATATTTTTAAAGCCAAAATAAATTAATATATGGTCAAACGCGATCCATCGCTATATACAACCGGAGGCAGTATAATAACGAGAGAAGATTGTTTTTGACCTTTTAAATATATTAATCATATA
>SNQJ01S0038611.1:46074-62967 GCA_010110895.2 Picea sitchensis
TATATTTAAAAGACAAAAAAACAATCTTCTCTCTTTATTATAATATTATTATCGCTCTTGTAGGCATGGAGGCACTATAGGGATTGATAATTGATTGACTACATATTAGTTTGTCTTTTGACCAGAAATATTTGCATAATACTTATTGTTGGAGCTAGGGAATTAAAAACATATATTTTTATATAATAAAAGTACCATATATGTATTGATATGATTGGATAAGAAATTGGAGGTCTTATTGCCAGCTTCGTTATTCCCGATGTTTTATATGGCAACATATCCAAAGTTTTTCTCGTATACAGTCTTTTTGAATCATATATTTTTCCTGTAGATTGCTTGAAGGTGGATTAATGCTAGCATTAGTTCAAGTGTTTGTATTAGCATTTTTTCCTAGCTGAATATATCCCTAAGTTTTGATATGTACTAAGCATATTGAAATGTTTTGATATCCAAGGTTTATAGTGATTGAGAATTCCAAAGTTTATAACATCCTTGCCGGATGTATTTTTGTTGAAATGTATTGACACTTTTTTCGAGATGCCTCAATAGGCCTGACAACTTAAATGTTTACATGACGCGGCGTCCTTCAACAGGCCTGACAGCTTAAATTTTTGCATACCGTGAGGTCCTTAGACAACCTGACATCCTTAAATGTTTATGTAAATATGCTTCTCAGAGTACATTTTTCCTCGAAATTTTCCATACAGTTACAGTGAATTTGCACAGTGTTGTTGTCCACCGTTAGTTCAATAACCGTTGTATGTTTCATCCTTCTTCTACATTTGCAATGCAATTTCGTCATCATTGAAGCTACATACATTGTTTACTGGTACGGTGACTGCTTTTTCGTTCATTTTTCGGTTGCTGCTTGTTGTTGTTTTGTTCGTGATTCGACCTACGCTTCTGCATTTCATCGTTTCAGAGTAAGTTTTGATGCGATAGTTTCATTTTCTATTCCTTGTTTGATGTTCAGTGTTTGCAGTTTGCAAGTAAGAATGCTTGCTTATTTGTAGTGGCATGGTCCTCGTATGTTTTTGGTTCCTTATGTGCTTGGGCTGTAGTTTCGTAATCGTTGGAGATACATATGTTGTTTACTGGCTTGGTGGTTCGTTGGTTCGTGGGTTGTTGGTTTTGTTTGTTTGTCTCGAGTTTACGCTTTGGGGCCCTGGGGGTGCAGTTCGGTCTGTTCGTGCTTTCTCGCTAGTTTGGTTCTTGTTGTTTTCTTTTGTTTGATTCAGCCTTGCAGGGTTGGGGTCCAATGGTGGTGGTTGGAGATTTTTTTTTTTCTTTTTTTTTTGGATTATTACTTTTTTTTGGGGCGTTTTACGGTGTTCAGCCCCTGCACCCACGAGTCGACATGCAATTGTGTTATTTTCCCTGTCTGTCTAGGTCGATATATGTTCTTCTGTGACATTTTGTTGGTGCTTCAGTGCTAGCATGAAAGAAAAATAGTTGCATGCAAAATTGTTCGAGGATTACATGTGAAATTGCAATATCCGTTGTTTTTTTGTTAGAATAAAGCATATGCAAGGTACATTTATAAACCATGTATGGTCAGATGTGTCAATATGACATTACATGTTCTTTCTCCTCTACACAGACTGTTGTTCACATGATACAATTTGTGTTGTGCTTGAGATATGATATGTACAACAAAGATTTTGCAAGATTATATTTGAATGTCTGGAAGCATGTCTGGGTAGTTTTCCACAGAAAACCAAAAACTTGTATCGTGGGAACAACAGTCTGTGTAGAGGATAAAGAACATGTATTTCCATCGGTGGAAGCATATCTAGATAATTTGCCACGGGAAACCATAAATTGTTTAGCTACGACCATGCAATTGCGTGATATTTTGTGGCTTGTAATATATTTTGGGCAAGGAAAAAAAATTACACGTTTACAACCATGGATGGAGAAGCGCAAAGGTTCATGCTTCTGCCTATCTTGTAAACCGTTCGTTGAGTCTATTTTACTGTATGTACATATTGCTTGTTCTCCAGTACATAGCAGTTTCAATTCATGTTCATTGTGTTTTGTGCGTTCCCACATTGAAACAAACAGAATAGCTGGAGAAAACGAGGGAGCCTTCACTGCATCGGTTGAAGACGATATAGAAAGGTGCATGGTTGTATTGTTATTTCATATTGCATTGTTTTGTATTTCATTTATGGTATGTATATGTGTTCACCTAGTTTATTATATGTACATGTTGCGTGCCTTCCTACATGGTAAATTATCTTCATTACATGCCTTCTTGCATACTAACCTATTTCATGTCCATTGTGTTTTCACTGCATTGCTACACTTAAACAAACAAAATAGTTGGAGATGACGATGGACTCTTTCACGGGTAGATAACCTTGTTTCTGTTTCTTTTACATGTTTGTCTTCATTATAAGTTATCTGCGATACATGCCTTCCTTCATACTAAGCTACTTCATGTCCGTTGTGTTTTCGTTGCATTGTTGCATTTAAACAAACAGAATCGTTGGAGAGGACGATGGACTCTTTGGCAGGTAAGTAGACATGTTTCTCTTTCTTTTAGATGTTTGGATGCATACTAACTTGCCTTCATGTCCATTGCATATTCGACGTTGCTGCCTTGGAAAAAACAGGTTGCTTGGACAGGGAGATGAATTGTTCTCTGCAACAGCAGAGGGTTCTGTGGTACAATCTTCTAAAAGGTATACCAAGTGTGCTAGTAAATTAAATATACAAACCAGGTGGGGGCATATAATATTAGACTTGAAAATGATGGCTTGGTAGCAATGGGCCTCTCTGCCCTCCCTATTTCTAATTCTTCTATTTTCTATTATCCCTTTTGTTTTCTAATTCATCTGGTTAGTGTGATTTCCATAAATGCCTTGGTGCACTGGTTGGCAGATTGACTGTTTCACATCTGTGGTCGCGCTTCTACCTTATTCCATAGTTACTCACTTTATCGATTGCGGGTGTCGGGCTGACAGGTTGAAAATTTCTCCCCGGGCTTCCGAGGATCCGCGATATGCAGATTGGCCATGGTGCCCCGCCCTCACGCCATGTTTATTGTTAAACTTTTCTCCAGTTAAAAAAATTAGATGCATACAATTCTACGGTTATTTATTCCTTCTGATGGACAATATACAATGCATATTCTTGTTTAGTCCTGATGTTCATTTGCACATGCTTGCATTAGAAAAAGTTTGACTAGTGACATGGGCATGAGCAGTCAATCATCCCAGACATCAGCAGACCGACAAGTCCAAAGTTAAAGATGCATACACTCTGCTCTTACTATGTTTACTAAACAAATATCATCGTCTATATATTTATCTATGGCATGGTGGATATGTTGATGTCATATACAATACATGGTTTGTAGCTCACAAGAAGTATCCACAAGTACAACTGAAACACCGAACATGTTGCATGTTTCGCAGACTAAGAGGTGTGGTTGCAAAACTCTGGCTCCATAGTTCACAAAGCTATGAGTGTACTTGTAGATTTATGACAGTGAAAGAAGAATACAAAAAAAAAAAAAAAATGCGCACTACCATTCACTTTATAGTTTTCTTGTTCAAAAATTGTCAGCAGGTCTAGAGTTGTAACATCCAAAGTACTATCAATAGAGGGCTTGAACAACCGCCAAACTGGACAAGTGTTCATCGGGGACATAATGGTCGTCTATAGCACCTACTTGGACAAGGCAAACAAAAGTAGATCCATTATGCGTGCTGACATGACAGACAAAGAGGCCATGATGACAGTGATAGTGACTGTTCCTCCACAACTTATCCAGAAACATGCAGAAAAGATATTGCCAGGTAATGGGATATCCATTACAAATTTTAATATATTGCCCAAAACAGCATATGACCGTGGTGATTGTGATCGAATTATTTTGCTCAACGAAACAAGCATTGTGGAAAAAAAAAATCGTTGTTTGTTCAGAATATCATTTTGTCCTGGACTCCACTATCAGCGAGCTTGCACAGAGCACTTATATTTACCCAATCAGAATGATTGGCGCAACTGTCACACTGGCTAGAAAACTTGGCTCGCAACACATTCTCCATATAAAGGATGGAGAGTCGGACAGGGACAAGGCAATGGTACCGCTTTTCATATTCAGTTTTGTCCTTTACTTTCGCATGTGCATGTATCTCGGGTAAGTTACACAAATATTGCACTGTTCCATGTTGCAGCTACAATTTTTCGATACATATTCAAATTTGTTTTCGTCAATGGAATAGCAATTGCATAAAGGGAAGATTCCACTTATGTTGTTCAAAAATATCACAAAGAAAAGGGATGTTAGAGAAAGGATCTTTCGGACAACCCAGGAAACATTTGTAACTGAGTTGCGAGAAGATATAGTAGAGGATCTGAAGAAGCTATATATCTCTACAACTGTTGTATGTATACATCCACAAAATCATCCTCGCTTTGCTTATAGAAATAGCGTTCAACAAATTTCTACGCGTTGTTTGATTTTTTTTATTTTTTTTTTAAGGGGAGGGGGGGTGCAGTTGTATATTATATTGTTCAATGTATTAATTCCTATGCTCGCGTTCCCGGGTTGAAGGTGTTTTAGTTGCAGCCAATGTGTACTCAACCCCCTTTGAACCTGTATGTGCAAAATGCAACTCTCCTACTTCTGCCTCTGTTTTGATAAGTGATGATACGATTGATTGTCTGCGATGCCATGAAAAATGTCCAGATATATATGGACATTGCATCAATGTTGTCATCCGAACCATGGGCAACACAACCGTTCATTGTATGGTCAGGCACCCTCTGTTACAAAATGTGCTTCCTAAGTTGGCAGAGTTGTCGTATGAAACGCATCTACAGAAAAAGGCAAGCAATGTCTACATGATGCGGGAGCTTCAGATACACAACAAATTCACCTTAAATGAGGACAATGCAATTTTTCATATCGGTTGAAGAAGGGAANGGTTGAAGGTGTTTTAGTTGCAGCCAATGTGTACTCAACCCCCTTTGAACCTGTATGTGCAAAATGCAACTCTCCTACTTCTGCCTCTGTTTTGATAAGTGATGATACGATTGATTGTCTGCGATGCCATGAAAAATGTCCAGATATATATGGACATTGCATCAATGTTGTCATCCGAACCATGGGCAACACAACCGTTCATTGTATGGTCAGGCACCCTCTGTTACAAAATGTGCTTCCTAAGTTGGCAGAGTTGTCGTATGAAACGCATCTACAGAAAAAGGCAAGCAATGTCTACATGATGCGGGAGCTTCAGATACACAACAAATTCACCTTAAATGAGGACAATGCAATTTTTCATATCGGTTGAAGAAGGGAANATATATATATATATATATATATATATCAAACTTTGGCAGGAAACAAAAATACCTCATTTGTCTCTGTAATATTTCTTCAACATCCAGATGAATGCTCGTCAGACTTGGCTGTTGGGATTGCACGCACATAAGATTGTTCGGTCCAAAAAATGGGAAGCATGGTAGCAAACCCCATATATCCCATGGCCCCGGTTATTTTGTACTGGGAACATATACCAGATGCAAGAGAAAATGAATGCGGCGACGTCTTTTCTTTATATATCAAATTGTTTGGTGCAAAGGTCGATGGGTCCTGCTGTATGGAATCTTTTGGGAACTTGCTTGCGGTTTGTTTGAAGTTTGGTTGGTGCTTGGTTCTGTGCTTCGTCTGTCAATTTGTATACCTCGGAACTCCAACTATTGTTTGGAGGACATGGAACAATATAATTGAATTTTTTAGCAAGCTGGCCCACAAATCCGCCTGATAATTTCTATGGCGCTGTGACACAAATGTAGTATGTGCCTTGTTTTAGCAGATCTCGTTGTTCGATGAACTTGGTAAAATTATTGTCCTGGAATAATTTGAAATCAACGAATATATATTGTGCGAAGTGCAATTGTGCTATCATATCAACAAGAGGGGCCCTTAAAATTCAAATTGGTCGTTGCTTTGGAATTTTTTCTTAATCGATGAATTCGGTAAAATTAATGTCTTAGAATAATTTGAAATCAATGAATATATACTGTGCGGAATGAAAATGTGTTATCATATGAACAAGAGGCCCTTAAAATTCAAATTGGTCCTTGTTATGCTTGCGGTGATAGAATTTAAAAAAAACTTTGTTTTGTTTCCTTCATTTAAAAAAAAAGGATTTAACATCCTTTAATAATTTAATGTAATTCAATTGTACAATATCAGTATTTAATATTAATAATTTAGTATTTCAAAACAATGTTTTTAGATAAATTTAGATAGGATGCCCATCCGTAAACAATTGCAATCTTGAACCCGTCATACCTAGAGTCCTGTCGATTTGTATGTCGCGGAACTCTGAATGTTGTTTGGAGGACACCAGACAATCGAAGTGCAATGTTGAGCTAACCAGCCCGCAAGTACGCTTGTCAATTTGTATATTGCGGAAGTCTGGGTGCTATTTGTAGGACATAGAACAATAGAGGCTCAATTTTGAGCCTGCCAGGCCGAGACCCCATGATCCAAAAAGTGCCTAAGTATGGAATGAGGGATCTGCATATGCTCTATAAAATCTCATGTCCATACTTTATAAAAGTACATGTTTACTATGTATTGCTCGTTTGTCGGAAAACTATTATATCACTTGCCTGATCAAATTGTACAAACTTTCTTGCCTAATTAAATTCTGCAATATCAATATTTAATATTAATAATTTAGTATAGAAAATAATGCTTTTTAGATCATGTTAGATAGTTGATAGGGATTACCATCCGAAAACAATGGCAAACTTGAACTCGCCAGCCCTACAGTCGATCTATCAATTTGTATATCACGGAAGTCCGAGTGCTATTTGGAAGACACAGAACAATGGAAGTGCAATGTTGAGCTAGCCAGCCCACAGGTCCGCTTGTCAATTTGTATATCGTGGAATTGTGGGTGCTATTTGTAGAGCGTGGAACAATAGAGGCCCAATTTTTAGCCCGTCAGCCCAAGAACCCGTGATCCAAAAAGTGGCTAAGTATGGAATGGTGGATCCATACATGCTGTAGAAAAATTTCATGTCCATAGTTTATAATAGTACATACTTAGTATGTATTACTCATTTTTTGGAAAACTTGTAAGTGCAGAAGTTGGCGGATTCATGACTTCAGATTTCACTTACTTTTATATCACCAGCCCGATCGACCACTTCCCCGTTTGATATTGTAATAAACAAATATAAACTGGTCCAAGTCTAATTGTGCTATGACATCAACACGAGGCCCTTAAAATTCAAATATCTAGCAAGTCTGCTTGTCAACTTGTATATCGCAGAAATGTGGGTGTTATTTGTAGGGCAAGGAACAACAAAGGCCCAATTTTGAACTCATCATCCCGAGAACCCGCCATCCAAATAATGCCTTAAGTATGGAATGAGGGATCCGTACATGCTCTATAAAATCTCATGTCCATAGTTTTTAGAAGTACATCTTTAGTATGTATTACCCATTTCCTCCGAATGGTGTTTAGAAGACATGGAACAATAGAACTGCAATGTTGAGCGACCCAATCCACATGTTTGGCTGTCAATTTGTATATCACGGGACTCTGGGTGCTATTTGTAGGATACAGAGCAATAGAGGCCCAACTTTGAGCCCGCTAGGCCAAGAACCTGCAATCGAAAAAGTGGCCAAGTATGAAATGCGGGATCCGTACAAGCTCTATAAAAACCTCATGTCCATACCTTGTAAGAGTTCATACTTAGTATGTATTACTCATTTTTCGAAAAACTTCTACCTGCGAAAGTTTGCGGATTCAGGACTCCAGGTTTCAATTACTTTAGATCACCAGCCCGACCAACCGCTTCTCCGTTTGATATTGTAATAAATTAATATAAACTGGCCCAAGTCCAATTATGCTATTACATTAATAGGAGGCCCTTAAAATTGAAATAGTCCGAAAATCCACTTGTCAATTTGTATATCGCGGAACTCTGGGTGTTATTTGTAGGGAACGAAACAACAAAGGCCCAATTTTGAGCATGTCAGCCCGACAACCCGCGATTCAAAAAGTGACCAAGTATGGAATGAGGGCTGTGTGCATGGTCTATAAAATCCCATGCCCATACTTTATAAAAGTACATATTTGGTATGTATAACTCATCTCTTGCAAAATTTTGTAGCTGTGGAACTTGATGGATACACCTGTTCAGATTTCCACCCATTTTTATATCAGCAACCCAACTGACCTCTTGCCCGTTTCATATTATACAAAAATTTTGGAACGCAAGTTTCCAAATACGCGGGTTTTTCTTTCAAATAAGATATTTCAGATCCTTTTATAATTTTATGTAATTAAATTGTACAATATCAATATTTAATATTAATACTTTAGTTTTGAAAATAATGGTTTTTTGGTAGTGTTACATAGTTCATAGGGATCACCATCCATAAAAAATTGCAAGGTTGGGCCTGCCAACCCTAGAGTCCATCTATGAATTTGTATACGGCGGAACTCTGAGTGTTATTTGAAGGACACAGAACAATAGAAATGCAATGTTGACTGAGCCAGCCCGCAAGTACGCCTATCAACTTGTGTATCGTGGAACTCTTGGGTGCTATTTGTAGCTAACGGAACAATAGAGGCCCAATTTTGAGCCCGCCAGCTCGAGTACCGGCGATCCAAAGATTGGCTTAAGTATGGAATGCGGGAACAATACATGCTCTATAAAATCTGTTGTTCGTACTTTCTAAAAGTAGATTTTATGTATTGCTCATTTTTTTCGGAAAATTTCTTGGTAAGGAATTTGGCGGATTCACGTATTCAGATTTGAATTAATTTTATATCACCAACCCGACCGACCGATTGCTTCCCCGTTTCATATTGTACAAACGTCCTTGTCTAATTAAATTGTACAATATCAATATTTAATATTAATAATTTAGTATTCAAAGTAATATCTTTAGATAATGTCCAATAGTTAATAGGGATTAGCATCCATACACAATCGCAGTCTTGAGGCTGCCAACCATGGAGTTCGTCTATCAATTTGTATATCACGGAAATCCAAGTATTGTTTGTATGAAACAAAACAAAAGGAGTGCAATTTTAAACGAGCCACCCCGCAGGTCCGCTGGCCAATTTGTATATCACGAAATTTTGAATGTTATTTGTAGGCCACAAAACAATGGATGCCCAAGTTAGAGCCCACCGTTCGAGAACCCGTGATTCAAAAAGTGGCTAAGTATGAAATGTGGGTTCCGTACATGCTCTATAACATCTCATGTTCATACTTTATAGTACATATTTAGTGTGTATTACTCGTTTTTTCGAAAATTTCTAGTTTCTCTTTTCTCTCTACTTTTTGAATTGCGGGTTCCTACATAGGTGGGTTTAACATTGTGTTTCCATTGTCCTGTCGCATGAAACTAGCACCCGAACTTCCGCGATTTACAAATTTGCAAACAAACCCCCGTTCATCTCCTATGCTTCCGCTTTCTGTTTACTTGGTCCTTTTCCCTAATGTCTCATCCTTTTATATATAAAACCCAAGGTTCAACAATATACAAATTGCCCTCTTGCCATTGCGCTTCCGTTGTTCCCCTACACAGAAACGACAGACGAAATTCCGTAACATACAAATTGACAGCCGATATCTGTCACTCAGGTGCAATATGACCATCGACCCTTCACGTCTCCTAGGTATATCTTCTGCCTTTTTTCTTTTGTAACCCGCCCGACCGCTTTCCATACTTAGGTATTTCTTGGAATCGGTTTCGCGGGTTGGTTGGTGCACGAAATGTACAATGCTTCATCGCGATTCACCATCATCGTTTCCTTCCTACTTGTTTCTAGATATGCAATAAATAAGATTTAATGCAAGTACTTCATCCTGCAGGAACCGTTAAGATTGGCATTAATGTTCGGAAGTCTGGAGAAGATTTGTCATTACTACGAATTAAACTAAGATTTGTGCACAAGTATGTTATTCTTTCCAAGTATTCATTTCAAGCACGATGCAATTTATTTTTTGTGCGTCAGCGGGTTGGCGCTTTTAAGAAATTTCTAATTCTTAATCTCTCTTCGTCGTCACCGCGACCTTCACACTTTTTTCTAATTATGAAATTAGTGAGATGTGATGGTGACATCTCATTTCGCATGAACCCTAGATATTTTCATTGATCAGCGAAAGGCTCGAGTAGATATTCCATTGATACACATTAAACCATAATTTGCGGAGGGTTATATTATCCCTCCCCGATTTTCATTTCAAACATCGTCTCGAGCAAACGAAAAAATTCTTGTTAAGTTGTTGCAGCAATTCTGTCCAGATACAGTAAACACATTGGGGCATAATGGCCAGAGGTTCCACTATTCCAGGGCATATTATTACTACTCATCTCCCTCTGCCCAGGAGCAAAAAAGGAGATGGTCCCTTGGTACACCGAGATATATATTTCAAGCCAAAGAATTCCAAGGAAACCCTGGCTGCTCAGAGAACCAGCCCAGTTGCATTCATGCCTGGCCCAGAGGTTGATGTCATGAATTATGAGCCGGAAGAAGATGATCTGATGGGCGATGATACGATAATGGATGATGGCAATGCAAAGACTCTTCCCACTCCTGTGCCCAAATTGAAATCAACCATAACAGACGAAAATTCTCGGCTCGGTGATGGCACTCCTGAGAACACCAAAAGGAGTTTCAGAAAATAAACTGACGCTAAACGCAATAGTTGTTTTGCAGCGCGAAAGTAGGAATTCTAGGGCTCCAAATTAGTCTATTCTGGGTGGAAGAGTTTCATTGTAAAGTAGTGATATGTTGATGCTCCCAAAGATATATTTCAAGCCAAAAAATCATTCTCTTGCTGGGCTAGTGTCCTGTTCTCTGGATATACAAATAACATTTTCGGGAATCAGGTCCAAAACTCTCACTATTGCAAGGCATTTTTCTACTAGTCATCTCCTTCCACCCAGAATGGACTAATTTGGGCCTCTGAAATTGCATGTGCAACCTCTACTCCTGAATTTTTTTCAACTATGCAGAGTTGGTTTCAGTTAAGGGCTACTCCATTTGCCTTGCAACATTTTTCGTCTTCTTCCTCACGGGAAGCTTCTGAAAACTATCAATTTCAGCACAGGATGATTCATCAAGGAGAAAACTGCGAGGATCTTGCATACTGCGGATCCCCTGCCTCTATTTATGGCAGATACATTCAATATTTTGCCACGAAGAACTGGGTCCAATTTCTAAGGATAGATGTACAATGCCCAATGGTTTTCTTATTTTTTTAAATGGATTTTATATTAAAAAAAATTGCCTTTGACTCTTCGTTGTTGCTTCTTTTCTAGATTTAACGCCTGTTCTCATTGTCATGGTTCGATGCTCTCGTACATCTTTGATATTGTGTTTTCTTAGGTTATTTTTTATAAGATGGAACATCTAACAATTATATGACAATGTACTGTGTCAATCCACCAGCCTTTTATGAAAACAAAAAATGGATTACACAGTTTGAAACTAACGTTCAATTCTATTCGTAATACAAATAGAACATAGCAATACCAATGTACAATCCTATAGAAAAATCGTTATTCTTGTTTCTAGACATGCAATTATTAAGTTTTAATGCTAACAACCCATAATGCAAGAAGTTTAATACTTAAGTTAATATGTTGCAGTCATGGAAGAATGTATGAAGAACACAATTACACCCACACGTTCCAATAAAATCTAATCTTGAACAAAGCATTTGCTGGCAATTAGTAGAAAATGAAGTTTAATAGTTAAGTTAATATGTTACAATCATGGAAGAATGTATCAAGAACAAACTTACACACACAAGTTGCAATAAAATCTAATCTTCAACAATGCATTTGCTGACAATTGGTATAAAATGATGGTTTTGCAACAATTGGTAGGAAGTTGAAATACATGTGTTTTCCATGTGGAATATAGTATTCCTGAATTAGTTTTTCCGAAAATTTATAAAAAATTATTAACATTTAAAAGGTTCTTGGAAACAAAAAATTTAGCATTCCCGAAGTAGTTTTCTTTACATAGCATTCCCAAAGTAGTTTCCTTTACATACGTTCATGGACAAAAACACAAAAAAATAGAAGTAACGTCTGTTACATAGTTTCGTGGACAAAAACACAAAAAAATAGTAGTAACATCTGTTACATAGTTTCATGGACAAAAACACAAAAAAAATAGCATTCCCGAATTAGTTTTTTTTAAAACAAGGGCTCCTCGACACAATAGAAATTAAAATTTATCAAATTATAGGTTGTTGGACAGCATAAATTATACATACCAAATATGTAATTTTATAAAGTAGATATTTACTTTTATACATATGAAATATGTACTTTTATAAACTATGGTGATGATATTTTATAGAGCATGCACGGAGCCCTGATTCCATATTTAGACAGTTTTTGGATCACGGGTTCTCGAGCTGGCGGGATGAAAATTGGGCTTTTGTTGTTCTGTACCCTACAAATAGCACCCAGAGTTCCGCAATATACAAATTGACAATCGAACTTGTGGACTATTTGAATTTTAAGGGCCTCGTGTCCAAAAAAATTAGCATTCCCAAATTAGTTTTCTTTACATACATTTTACATATACTCGTGGACAAAAACACAAAAAATAGTAGTAACTTCTGTTACATAGGTTGGTGGATAAAAGCACAAAAAAAAATAGCATTGTGGGGCTTGGCAGATTCACGCGTTTCCAACGAGTGCTTCCCCTTTCTTTAAATTGATCCTCTATTGTTCCCTGTCCTACAACTAGCACCCAAAGTTCCGCCATATACAAATTGATAGGTGGACTTGCGCATTGGCTGGGTCAGCATTGCACTTCTACTTGTCCGTGACCTCCAAAAAACATTCGGAGCTCCATGATATACAAATTGACACACGAGCTCCAAGGCTGGCGGGCTCAAGATTGCCTTTGTTTACGGATGGAAAAGTGATAAAACGAGCCATACCACATTTGCGCCACATAAGCTATATTAAAGGGCAAAGGATTTCCTCTATAGTTCTGTGTCCTACAAACAACACCCACAGTTCCGCACTATATAAATTGACAGCGGGACTTGCGGGTTGGCTGGCTAATAAAATGCCTCGGAGTTGCACAATATACAAATTGATAGACGAAGCATACAAGAAAGAACCAATTAAACTCGCGGATCGTATTCCTGGTCATTGTTTTATGTTCCCGCCAACTTCGCAATTCTTTCCAAGTATATATCTTGCCCTGAAAATGGGATATCTGTTACAGATGTGAATATATTGTTCCTTGTTTTTTGTCTTGTATAGTTGGCCAAATATTGGTTTCTCTTTTCCCTGAACTTTATCTTTTTCGTCACTTATTCGTTTTTTCGAAAATGTATGGCTACGCGCGTGGGCGGTCTTGCGAGTTCACACTTTCACTTGTGCTCTTTTATCGCGACATTGACCGACCGCTTCCCCATTCCATACCCAGACACTTCTCCGACCACGAATTCCCGTTAGGCGGGCTCTAAATTGAACTTTTGTTGTTCCATGGCCTGCGAATAGTACCGTCACTTTCTCGATATACAAGTTTACAACTGGACTCAGATCATACCCTCTTCCGTATTAAGGTCCACCTATCATGCCCTCTTTCGTGGTATACATTTTGCACTGAAAACTTCCGAGAAATACAATTTAACCATCGGGTCCTCGTGTCTTTTGTGGAACTAGTCACCCCATTTTGAAGCTCGTCTGTCCACTTTCCATACTTCTCCATTTCTTCGAATTTCTTTGGAATATCATCGGTTTGGCGGGTTGAAGAAATATTCAGTTACTAGTCATTGTTTCCTGTGCCCACGCCCCTTTGCAATTAGCAATTGCGAATTATATATAAGATCTTATTTCTAGCCATGCAATTAGCAATTTCCCTATTCCATATTTAGCCACTTTGTCGGAATTCCGCAAGTATATAAACCGACTGCTAAACTACCCCATCATGATCTCTTCCATTTTAAACAGTTTGTAGTCAAATTTTCTGATACCTAAAATTTGACCATGGAATACTCGCATGTCCTGAGTATCCCCGTAACCCTTTTCTTAATCTCGTCCGACCACTTTTCAGAGATTTCCATTCTTTCCTTAATCTCCGTCATCTCCGTCACCTTCTCACTTGTCTATAATAAAATAAAAAAATACTTCTATATATATATACATATCTTGTTTCTAAATATGTAATTACTAACATTTAATTCTAACAGGTCATCATGTAGGAACCGTATAGATTGTCATTGATGGGCAAAAGGCTCGAGGAGATCTCCTATTGATGTGCATTAAACCAAGATTTATGGGATGTTATATTATCCCTTCCGAGTGTTGATTTCAAAATCATGAAATGTCGTTCGCATGTCGTGGTCTCCGCATGTTCACGAAACCTCCAATCCTTAATTGCTCTTCGTCGTACCCGCCACCTTCGCATTTCTAGATATGCAATAAGTAAGCTTTACTCCTAACAGTTCATCATGAACCACCCATACAGATAGTCATTAATCGGCGAAAGGCTCGAGGAGCTTTCCCATTCATAACCATTTAACCAAGATGTAGTGGAGAGTTACATTATCGTCTCTAACTGTTCATTTAAACCATCATTTGGGGAAATCCAACGTTCTCATAAACCTATGGCATCAGCTCGAAAACAATTCTGTGGAGATACAGTGAACGTCTTTGGCCACGAGGACCAGAACTTCCAGTGGTCTATGGCATATTCTTATTACTCAACCTTTGTTGTAGAGAACCAAGTAATTTGGACCTCTGGGATTGCTCATGTAGGTTGTGTCCCTGAGGTTTTTTACTGTAAGGACCCGGTCTCTTGGTGCGTCGATAAATTTATTTCAGACAAAAGAATTATTCCATTACGAGACTGCTCTTGTTTTTCTTTATCACCTCAGGTCTTCCACCAGATGTTAAGATTGTCAGAGCCAACATTGGCATTAAGAGGGGAAGATTGCACACAGTTCCTAGCAAATCATAACAACAGGTTGGACCTCTTGCCCCATTTTTTGGAAAACCCGCTTCTAATTCCTGAAGATATTACAAGCTTCCAGGTTAGTTCATTTAGAAATCCATTTCGCGAAATTGCCTGGCTCTTTACAAGAATAACATGACATGAGTCCACAACAAATATTTAACGAATGGCTCTTTATATTTTGTATTTCACAGTCAACGAACAAACCATTTTTGGTTGGGGCAGGTTAATTTCCCATGAAATATGTTCCCAATTGTCAATCTTCAAAAGGGAAAATAAATTTTATATGCCCTCTTATTTAGTTTTTGCAATAGCGCATTCATGTCGGTTTCCACAACTGTCTCTGTCCAAGAATGTCAATTGTGAACTCCACCCGGTAACGTTCTGGTACCAGGCCTTGTGGAATCACAAGGCTTCCCATTGTTTTTATGAGGTTTTTAATGGCTTCGTGTCTGTTTTCAAAGTTTTTTTGTTAGGAGAAGATGCTCCCCGCATATCTGAACAGGAAACCAGTTTTTTGGACAAGAAGGGGACACTCGAACATTTGGATAATTACACTGTCATAAGAATTTTTGGCTCCATGGAAAAACCTGCTCTCCTTCCATGTCACATTACGGATAGAATGTTTGTTGCATAAGTAGCACGACAATACAACTACTGGTTCCATTTGTTGCAAAGGAAGAAAAAAAAACAGTTCATTCCTCTACCTTGGAAAGTAGGGGAGTTTGTGTTGAAAAATGTCAACAAAATTGACGAATTCCCAGCACATTCTAGCATCCCCAACCTGAGATATGTTGAAATCATAACAGGTTTCGACCCCTATAATATTTTTTGACAACATTTACAAACACTTGGCCTCGACTATTGTTTTTAAAAAAAACACCTACCCAAAAATAGAGACAATAGCGGCAACGGTCCTACCTCTGATGTCGGCGACATAGGTACAGTGAAAAGCTGCACTAAATTGTACACACAATAGGGGAAAGGCCTCGATGACAAGAGTGTTCAATCAACAAATAACACTCCAAAAAGTGTGGCATCCCGTAGCATCGCTCCAACGGCCCACCACAACAACAAAAAAACTCAGAGTTCTTCAAACATAGGAGGACATAACGACCCTCCTCACTCTAAAATTGATAGTTCTCACAAGCTTCTAGTAGAGAAGAAGAGAAAAAAGAATGTGGGGCAGGCGGAAGAGCCAGAAATTTAGAGTGAGAACATGGAACTTGATACTAATCTGGATAGCATGCTCCGCTTCCTTGATCACCCCAAAGACGCCATCCACCATAGCTGTCCAATGGACATCTCTGTTACCCAAAATTTTGACGAAGATGAATCCTTCATGTTACAGAGCGTTGTCTTTGACAGCCAGTGAAAAAAATTGATAATTGAGAAAAAAGATGTTAAAAATAAGAAAGGAAAATCTCGTTCAGAGGTTGACCTTGCCAACATGCGGCTATCCAAAATCTGTCAACTTCACACCACGAGTAGAGAAGCACTTCATGATTCCATTGGAGGCATCGAGACCGAAAATGCCAGACTGAAGGACCAGGCCAAGGAATTGGAAGACGCTTTCATTTCTATGTCATTGCTTGTCAATCCTTTGGCAATAGTCATGCCTGCCACCCCTGCAACCAATGTAAAAGAATCCTCCACCCTGCTCACATCCTGTAGAAGATATGTGGAGAATAATATCAAAAAAAGAATGGAATTGGTTACCGAGGCATGGAAAAGATCACAAACCATCACTTCCCTTGGAACCAGGGCACATAGTTTGCTTGAAAATTTGCAGGCTAAGTTAAAAGATGAAGAAAATTTATTTTTAAAAACAGTCCTTCCTTTTGGCACCATTGTCAACAATATGACAGAAACAAAAAGAAGAGAACAAGATCTTCCATCC
>SNQJ01S0038611.1:74433-98168 GCA_010110895.2 Picea sitchensis
AAAAAAAAAAAAAAAACAAAACAAAACAAAACAATTGCCATGCTATTCAATTTGAATTAAATCAAATTTTCAATAAACTACCATCATTATTCACAACCATCCACTTTACATTCTTCACCACCATCCACTTTATGTTCTTCACCACTAAATATTTTTTTAGTACCGCCACGTCCGACGGTCAAAACCTTCGTACGTAACCCCCTTGTCATCTAAGATTTCCGTCGTGGGCATAGAAGTTCATTTGGGTGGCTTTTGAAACATTTTGACCCCTATTGGTACCCTTGTTAAGCCGAAAGGCGTATACCTATTGACAATGAGCACAATTAATCACCTTTTAATCTAAAATTCTAATCTGATGGCTAACAATTGAAGATGCTGGCATATTTTTAGTCGTCCTCCCAAATCAATGAATGTGATTTCTTCTTCATAGCTTCCTTGTATTTTTGAATGCATCTGTTAACCCGTTTACCTTTTAACATTTACCTAATCATATTAAGAAATTATTGTACCACTATATGACTGCCACGTTTAAATTATTAAACTTTGGATTTAGCACACTGGTTGTGGTGGCTGTAAACGCTCATTTTCTGGCTGTGCGTTTCATTTTTTGGGTGTGCGTTTCATTTTCTGTCCGCACCTTTCATTTTCTGCGTAAACATGATTGGATACCTGGCCAGCGTTATATCTGTGTTGCCGGAGCAATATTACAGCCTAGCTGCCATGCGGAAGAGGAACCGCATCATCAGAGGAAAACAGATAACTGTGTTGTCGCTCATTATGCTTTACTTCGTAGTTAGCCAATGCGCTGGAGTTTTTTCGTATGCAATCGCTGGGCTGGAGGGTTGTTGTGGCGCGTGGATAGTGGCGAGCGCGGTGCATTTGACATTCCTTTGTGGGCTGCTGCGCTTGGTTATGTTTTGGGGCGTGTTGGTGCAGACCGAACTATAATTTGTGTGCAAATGGTACTTCCCATAGATACTTCCCATCTGAAAGTTTATAAAGTGGGCGACCATGGACCTCCTGGGACCATCTGCCCGTGCCCAGTTATACTCTGGGCAACACATAAAATTTCAGACCTCAAGGTTAATGTATGTATGTCAATGTAAATCAATGTTTCCAAGTTAATACATAAACCTTCTAATCCCTCAATTCTTCTTTATTTTTAATGTTCTTTCACTAACCCCTCAATTCTTCTTTATTTTTTATGTTCTTTCACGAACCATATAAAGAAGCTTAATATGATATTGTTAAATTGTTAAATGAGTAAAATAATGTATAATTAAGAGAAGAAACTATAACAAGACCTTAAACAATATATAAATTCCAAATCGAATAAGAGAAAAGTATTAAGAGAGAAGCACAAAGCTAACAAACGTGGGTATTTCAGGTCAAGCCTCAACACTTGTTTTGTGTTTAAATATAACTTTCAAAACCCTCACAAAAACAGTAGTTTTGTGTTTAAATATAACTTTCAAAACCCTCACAAAAAGAGTAAGCTGGCCAGGACTGTATAACAAGGAAATACATCATGTTTTGTGTTTAAATATAACTTTCAAAACCCTCACAGAAACAGTAAGCTGGCTGTATAACAAGGACATACATTCGTGTACATTGTATTGTTCACAGCACCAGAGGGGCAAATGCAACCGAAAAGTGTATTCCTTCTAGATTTTATAGAAAAGTTTGCAAAGGTTGTGTATTTATACAGTGGAAGGGACAGTTCACGCCCCCTCCGAGCTTAGATAGTCGTCCTGTATAGGATCAGCAGTGCATTCACATTAAAATAGGCGAATTAAAGTTTGTTTGTAAATGAAATAGGCGAACCAGGTTTTGTTTGAAAATGAAATATGTTTTTCGGCGTTAATCAGCCACATAATATGTGGCTGTGCTAGTCATTTTCAGTCGCGGGCATAGAAGTAGGGTGGCTTTCGTAACATTTTGATCCCTATTGGTACCCTTGTCATTTTCCGTCGCGGGCATAAAGTAGGGTGTCTTTCGTAACATTTTGATCCCTATTGGTAGCCTTGTCATTTTCGTCGCGGGCATAGCAGTAGGGTGGCTTTCGAAACATTTTCCGTCGCGGACTCTTGAATATACTCTTAAAATGTTGTTGTTCCCATGATCTAAAAACAAGATGAAAAGACTTTCATCATTCTCATTCCTTCTTTATCTAAGGTCGAGGGATTATTGTTTCCATATTTTCTCTGTGTGCAGTGGCGGTGAAGAGTGTGGTTGAGCCTTCAGGACGTGAATAAACTTTGCAAAAGATGGGGCCGCTGCGCTTGAGATATGGGGGTGCTGGGCTTCATAATTATAGTAACAAGTTAAGAAGAATGCCCATAAATATACAGACATACCTGATATTTCTGTTTATGATGTTGTTTCCGATACTGCTGATTATTGGATCGTTTTATATGCCAGATCTGGCGCAGCTGTGCTTCATCATATATGGGGGCTCTCGGCTTCATATGACGAATGCCCAGAGATATCTGAAATTTATGTTCATGATGTTGTCTCCGATACTACTGGTTGTTAGAACTTGGATCATTTTATATGATAGAATAACCATTGGGATGGAAAGCCCAATGAGATACGATGTGTTTTTAAGTTTCAGAGGGCCGAATGTGAGAAAAAGCTTTGTTAATCATCTTCACAACACCCTGAAAAGCGCAGGGATCCATGTCTTCCTCGATAGTGAAATCGACAAGGGAGAGGATATCAGAACAACCATTAATCATGCGATTGAATCCAGTCGAATCAGGATTCCTATCTTCTCCCCAGATTATGCAAACTCTGAGTGGTGCCTCAACGAAATCTTGCTTATTGCTCAACAGAAGCAAGGGACGACCATTCCTTTGTTTTACAAAGTGGCTCCTTCGCATATTCGTAACCCAGAACGACCCGAAAGCCCATTTTCTCAAGCATTCCAACGCTATCAGTGTCGAAAGGAAATTGATGAATGGAAGGCTGCTCTGGAAAAAGTTTTTTTTATGTTTGGCTGGACCCTCGACGAAACAAATGGGTGGGTAGATCTCTCTGTTTGTTAGTCTGATTAATTCTATTTTCCATTATCTCTGTCTGTGTTTGTTCGTCTGATTCATTGTTGTTTCCATACTATGTGTGCGCGCAGTTATGAAGCTCAGCTAGTGAAGCTTGTGGTGGAGGAAGTGCGTAAAGTTTGTAAAAAATAGAGATTCATATATCTGTGGCGTAATATCAGTTAAGAAAAATGCTTTATAATTTCTCATAATGTTTATAATTTCCGATACTGTTGGTTAGATCATTTTATATGATTACATTAAGCTTCGATATTCTTGAAATGAAATGACATCATTCCTCACAGTATTTTGGGCAAAATCAAATTGAAGAAATTAAATTATCGGAAAACAATGAAATGGTATACCGTTTCGACTACTCTACAGAAAAAATGCTTTACTGTTTGTCAGATCATTTTCTACAGGATTCCGTTAAAATTCAGTTGTCAGATCATTTTCTATGCCAGGATTCCGTTAAAGTTCGATATTCTTGGACACCTTTCCATATTGAATAGCATACGCTTGTTTGATCATTTTATATTTTGAATTCCGGTTAAGTTAGATATTCCGGTAAAGTTAGACACCTTTCAAGTTTCCAGAATTGAATACGCTTGTATTTTTTGTACTTTATGCTGAAAAATAAGTAAGAAATTTATAAGGAGCAATCGGTAGTTATCTTTCTGGTTGATCTTCTGGTTGGTGCCGTTTCAAATTTTTGGTCAATTTAGAATTTTAGTCAATTTTCTAAGTATTTGGGTTGGTTTAAAATAGGACAAAATTTATAAAAAGTTATGAAATATATGGAATTTTGATTTTGCTAAACTTAAACTATACCTAAAAATCTGACCCAATTCAGACTCATTTTTTTAACCTGCAAAACTGGTATTTTTGCTCCCCAGCTAGCCTAACCTGTAATTTTGTTTTTGTCTCAAATAGGAGGATGTATTTGTATATTAGAAATCAACTCCAATTAGTATCTTCAAAAATAACATATTTTCTTAAAAAACACTTTTTTTATTGTGTTCTTTTGACTGTTTTCATTTATTTATTTAGGAAAATATGTTATTTTTGAAAGCACCAATTGGTTGACTTTTAGTATACAAATACATCCTGAGAAAAAAAAAAAAAATTATGTGAAGCTTGAGAAGTTGATTGCTGTTGTTATTTATCCCCAGGGGACTTGCTTCTGCGTCCCAATTTATTGTACAATATGACAGAGCAGCCCTCTTTCGGAAGGTAGAGAATGAACAAAGTCTGCCGAGGCCCCAGTCACCTTTTTTCCTCTTTCCCAGGCATTAATGAATCTAGAATAAGGCATTAATGAATCTAGAATAGGTCCGTGCTCAGATTGTTCTTATGATCTTACAAAATTACAGTTTAAAAAGGCTAATCGTTTCAGTAAAGTGGCACCCAGTGTCGAGAATAACAAACCAGTGTCCAGTGAGGATTGTGAGTGACAAAAACAAAATTACAGTTAACTTATTGATATTCACTATGGTTTGGTTTCACATTAATCTCTTTAAAACTTTTCCTCCTGCTAAACTTAAATTTCTGTCTAAACCAAAGCCCTACTCGAATTGAAGTTGCAACCGAGCGGAGTACTCGTTTAATTTTCTGTTAAATTTGTGGGAAAGCTTTCCAACGTAGATCTTTTGAGTGTTTTACATTACCGAAGAGAGTTATGCATGTAACGATTACAAAAATTAAAGATCATAAATTATATATAAATATAAATAAGAGTATAAATTTATTTTAATATTGAATTTATTACGCCTAAAGATGTATACTTATTGATAATGGGCAGATTTAATAGGGGTTTAGTGCTTAATAAGTTTTCTATGGACAGGATTAAATATGGCTGAAATATTCTTAGTAGTCACACAAAATAAATGGCTGTGATTTCAATCATTAACTTTCTAGCTATTATAAAGATATTTGTTTATGTGTTTACTTTTTTACATTTACCTAATCATATATAAAAATTACTTTGATAGCTAACTGATTGCCACCTAAGTGATTAACAAAAATTAAAATATTAACACGAGATAAATGAAGCTCAACCATTTATTTATTAATCAATAATAAAATTTAATATATTCTTTTAAGGATTCTTTTCATCTTATCAACCTTTCGACATTGATCAGCTACAATTATGTGACTGCTAGTTAAAATCAATTTATATAAATCAGAATTATTTTATCGTGAAAGAATTTAATGTCTGGTGAAAGAATTTGACGTCTGTGTGAGTGATATTTGATATGTGGATTTAGTTACCTTCCCGTTATACGTGACTTTAGTTACTTTTCAGTTATGCTTTTTCAAATATTTTGGGCCAATTCTGTCGAATTTGGTAACTATGTAACTAAATTCCTATAAAAACGAAACTATAAAAAACGAAAATATAAAACGTAAAATAGTTAGACAAACCCCACTCCAAGCTTCAATTTCAAAAGCAAAACAGCTTAATTCCTTTTGAAAAATTGCCTACCAAGTCATTCATTTCTGGAAGAGGGAGATCCCTGTAATATTTTGTTAAAAATTTGAAAAGGTCCAGGAAAGTCCCAACCGCTCCATTAAAAGCTGATGTCCGGGAAAGTCCCAACTGCTTCATTAAAAGCTCTCACTCTTCATTTGAAATGAGAGACCTTGTTCTGGTTTTGAAATTGAAGCGAGTTTGAACCGGAGTGTTGCCCCTCATCTTAATATGGTCGTCGGAGCCGCGGAATCGGCACTCGGCGTCCATGGTTTGCAAAGCCTACAATGACATGCTCGGATGGGCTGCTAACGAGCTCACCAACAGGTCATTACAGTCCTTCCTTCTCTCCTTCCCCGCTTCAAACATTTGACACTCGGGCAATGCTGTGATCAATCGCACGACTCAGAGCCAATTGGTCTTCGAATGCCTTACAAACCTACTGATATTATCASCAGCGACCAGGGAACCCTGAACAGCCCCAGGTATGCATTTCAAATCGAGGGCTTGTAGGATTTGTGAAAAATTGTACTCCGCTAGAGCAGATTACCTTCAATACCCAATTTAATGAATTCTAACACTGAGGCCATGGCTAGGATTTGTAAGAGGCTTAAGTCTCTCAAATCTTCCGAATTGCAGGAATTTGACTGATGATGCCCTCGACTCTGGAAAATTGCAAGAATATCCAAGAATCTAGTTTAACGGGTTTCTTTGGATTCACTCCGTCTGGTTTGTCAAAGATAGGGAATAATTGTCCAATTCTTCTGAAATCCTAATTCGATTTTGGCTACGACGTCCCTGGTACTTATACCATCGGCATTACCTTGGCCCTCAGGTCTCTCCCTACCCACTGCCTACATCCGCAAATATTGTCTTTGAAGTTCCTACATGGGGACCTAAGGGAATTGTCAGGGTTATCAACTTTGCTTTCATTGTGTATTCATACTTACACGGATCAACAAGCTTGTCCTGATCTTTCACTAGCAAGCATTGTTGCTGCAAACAATAACCTAAAGGAATTTGTGTATTTTAATTGTTCTTCTCCTTTAAATGATGCCGCTCTTCTGAGGATTATACAGAATTTATAGAAACCTTGAGAAGCTTTGCTTTGTAGCTAAGACATTGACGGACTCAGCTTTGCTGCATATAATGGAATGCAAGGCTCTAACGTCACTCGCACTCGATGGCCTCTATAGCGGTGGGAAATGTTTGGTTGCGTTTAATTTCTGCGGGATGCAATGGAAGGAGTTCTCACTAAGGTATGCGTGGTGGGTCACACATGTAGAAATGAATCTCCAATGCATTCTACCAACAAGCTTGAAAGAATCAATCTCCATGGATGCTCAGTACAAACTTCGAAGGGGTTCTGTGCAATCAGTCTCTGTACTAATCTGCAAATTTTGGATCTAAATTTTACAGCAATGGATGATTTAAGATTGCCTACACTAGCAAGTGGTACCAAAAGACAGATGCATTTGAGCTTCGTTCGGTGCAGAACTATCAATAATATAACGTGATCTTGTCGGATTTTGGGGCATTAGAATCTCTAGATGTCACCAATTGCAATTTTGTTAGGTCATTAGAATATATAGATGTCACCAATTGCAATTTCTTTTAGGGCATTAGAATATCCAGATGTCACCCATTGCAAATTTCTTTTAGGGCATTAGAATATCCAGATGTCACCCATTGCAATTTGTTACAGCTGAGGGTCTTGACTTTGTTGCTGCCAGTTGCAATAAGTTAGTCTCATCCAAGCCTTGTCTCAACAAGGATAACAAAAGATGGATTATCAAATCTTGCGTCTTGCTGTATGTTATATTACGGTAATTGGAAATTTGTCACTGTAGAGGGGTCCAAGGTCTTAGTTTGGGTATAATAGCATTATCATGTAAATGAATTTGATAGATGAATATTAGTCATTGTCATTGCTTTGAGGGCACAGCAATATTAAAACAGTTGAGAAAACACTGTTACCTGGTAACATTAGAAGACGATGACCAACTCATACAAGAATAATGGTGATAAATCACTCTTTCATTACCGGTTTGTGTACTCTGAAAAATACTTGTTTCTAATCATAATATTTGTTTGTGTACTCTGAAAAGTAGAATTGTTTCTAATCATTTTTAATTAATCAGGGTTACTTTTAATGGCTTTTGTTTACTTAAGAAATGTGGTCGTGAAACTGATGATAATGATATTATGACTTGGCATATCAAAGAAATGAATATAAACATTGTGCTAAGTCCTAATCTTAAATTCTCAAGATATGGTAAGCTTTTAAATGCAACCTTCAATGCAATTTCTACAACTTTAATAAGATGTAATCCTTCCACATATGTCAAGATCAATACTAACTAATTAAAAGAACAAATGCCATTATATAAAAATGAGCAATTTTATTTTTTTGTATTTTAGATATAAAGAAAAAAAATGAAACCACTAAATAAAAGCTTCACATACAGATCCCAAAGTCAAACAGGATACCAAGAAACAAACACTCAAACCAATGTGCAAAGACAACCAATGAAAAAGATGATAAGAAAGAATACCACCCGAAAATCCAACAATAAGAAGGTTTCCCATCACTTCTTAAACACGACAAAGATTCAAGAAAACTCAACTACAACTACAAAAAAATATCAACTGCTCAAAAATACTACTTTTGTCACCAAAAAACCGCCTAAAAAAATTAGGCTATACATACAAAACATATTATATAACACTATATATTGAAAATGAGGCCTAAAACCCCTTCCATATTCAGTTAACAACATATTTGTAATCCATGGCACTTCGATTATGTTTAGGCACCATCTCCAACTTTGCCAGCACCCTTCCCTCTCCACTTTCCACACTGTTTGAAGAGGGAACACATCCATGATCAAAACGTCAACTCTGTTACATGATCAAAACGTCAACTCTGTTAAATATGGGATATTCTCCCTTGCAAAGAGCATGACATGAGGGAATCTAATATCAAGGTGATCATGTAGAACAAACTGCATGAGAACGTTGGGACAGGAACTATGCTTTATGAAGCACGAAACATTCCCAAATTTGTCAGCATCTATTAGAAAGTTTAATGGTGGGAAAGCTCGACTGGAGCCATCTTGCTGTTGCTGCTGCTCACACAAGATATCAGAAATACTCCCCCATTCTGTCTTTTTTTTTAACGCGCTTCAGATTAAGGACATATTCACTTTCACTGTGACAAATAGCTGTCTGTTCTGTAACGGGGACCACCTGCCCTATATATTCAGAAATAAAGGTACCTACCGCAATGGGATCCCAGGACCTTACACCCCATCTCTTATCACTGATTCTGACGGGGGCACTACTACTTGAAGAGAAGAAGGCATTATCATTGGCTGTATTCATTGTCCTTTCTCCTCAAAACCTCTGCAATAACAAAACAAAAGCAGTGTTAAGAAAAAGTACTTGAATTCTGAAATAGCTAAATTCATTTAAAACTTGTTTTGATCATTTGGAAACATTTATTATTATAATTTTGTATTATGGTCTGCATTTTTGGTATGTAGATGAGCACTACTACTTGAAGAGAAGAAGGCATTATCATTGGCTGTATTCATTGTCCTTTCTCCTCAAAACCTCTGCAATAACAAAACAAAAGCAGTGTTAAGAAAAAGTACTTGAATTCTGAAATAGCTAAATTCATCTACATACCAAAAATGCAGACCATAATACAAAATTATAATAACAAATGTTTCCAAATGATCAAAACAAGTTTTCTCTGTTCTTCAATTTTGCATGACACACCTAAAAAATGCAGAAACAAAAATTAATACCAAGTATGAAATTATAGCCAAATGCCAAAGAGGGTTTGAAATCCACGAATAGAAAAGGCTGATAGTTTGAACGGTTGTGCAAGAACCCTCATAACATTCAAGCCAACAATCTTCATCATCCCTTCCTTCACATTTTAGCCATGCAAACCCTGCATTCTTACAGAAGACCATCTAGAGTAATTAATTCATTTTGCCAAGTATTTTCATTTCAAACATTTAAATAGAGACGTCCACTCAGTCCACTATCCATTTTTTTCTTTACAAGACTTTCCATTTCGTCTCTGTTTCTAAAGCCTTTAGTTTATTAGATTAGAAGATGATAGTATTTTTTTTTCCTTTAATGCATGACATTAGATATGTGGTGCCAATTTCTACCATGAACTAACCCAACATATCGAGAATCTCAATGCCTAAGCATAACTAAATTATTTCACTTTCACACATCTCAGTTGTTGGATTGCATTGCCATTGCTTGATTTCAAACTCAATCCTCACTCATGTTCTCAATTATAATTGTTCCATTAATTGTCAGTTGAACTACATTCATTGATCTCAAATTTTACTCTTCTTTCCTCCAACTAACAATCTCTCGAAGCTTCTTTCCCTGTTTTTTAGGCTTTCTACCGCCAATGGTAGTTTCAAAGTTTTCTTAAAATGAAGAAAAGAGCTAGAAGCTATGCAAATAATCATTGTCACTTAAAAATTCAAAGAAATACAGAAGGGATTAAGAAAATTTATTGGTCAAGGTTGAGGCCGCAGTCGGAGACAACAGTGGAACAGTTGTGGTCTGTGAAGCAGGCATGGCATTTACAGCTGGCTGAAAAGGAGAAACATTATTACCGGCATAGTAGCCATGGCCAGAGCATGTTGCCTGACCTCCTGCAGTAGTCACTGTGATATTATGACTTGGATCATCCACTGCACATACTGTGTTTGCTTCGCCCTCTTCTTGTGGAGGCATACACAAGTTGTTATTAACCAATGATTTTCCTTTCCCCACAAGTTTCTGGGTATTGTAATGGGATGGTAGTTTTTCTCATATAGCAAACTAGTGAGACGAAATACATTCATTGCCATGGAAAGACATATTAAGTTATTGCTATTCATACTGCCTGGCATTGGAATTAAAGAGAAGTGAAAGTAACCCTTCTTTTCCTGATGCTGCTGCTGCTGCTTTCCTTGTTTTGATAGACCGTTGATGTTGACCTTCTGTCTGCTTCTGGGCTTTGTGGGTGCCATGCTTGCTGAATCTCAAAGCTATTGTCTCATAACCCAAAAGACCTAGGAATATAAGTCAGTCCAGGGTGATAAACAGAGGAGAAAGAAACACAATACACGAAGCAAAAAAACAAGAATAAGTCAGTCCAGGGTGATAACAGAGAGAAAGAAACACAATACACAAAAGAAAAGAGGCGTAGGCTTTTGAATATCCCTTAAAATTTTAGTGCAGACATCATTCGTAAAGAACACAAACCAGATCTCCGCTGAAAAATGCTTCTCCCCCTTTGTATGTTACAACGATGACGGGCTTATCATCAGAACCTGAAATGACCTTGAAAAGCCATAGCTTCATATTGCTCTAGACGGATGAATCAGAAAACTTCCTTCCAATCAACCTCAGAAAACTTCTTTCCAATCAACCTGCTGCTGTCCTGGGTTCCTGTTCTAAATTGTGTTTTCGAAATAGGGTCCGGAACAAACTGGAGGCGGTGGAGTCAGTGATCAAATTTGAAGGGTTGGTTTTAATTTCAATTGGAAGGGTATATAATCATCCAACTTTCAAAGATGAAAAGTTATAAAAATAATTGTACTGCTATAGTGTAAAATAATTAAACTCTTCATTAAAAAAAATACAAAAATTAAATATTAT
Organism: Picea sitchensis; assembly: GCA_010110895.2. NCBI lineage: Eukaryota > Viridiplantae > Streptophyta > Pinopsida > Pinales > Pinaceae > Picea > Picea sitchensis. Next base: position 85,624 of record SNQJ01S0038611.1, read on the forward strand.
TCTTCTAAATATTTACAATTTTAAAAAATTAAACAATAGTTATTTTTTTTTTTTAATTTCAACAACAATAAAGCACTCCATAGAATCACAAAAATAAAATGAAAAACTCAAAAAAAATCCATCGTAATACTTTTTGAAGAATAAGAATAAAATAGGGAAACACAGTTTTCAATAAGATGATCAAAACTTAAGCATGATAACATGTATAATTTTCATTTTATTTTAATGCCACATTGTCAACCGTTAACTAAATAAAACTAGAATGAATGGCAATGCTGGGAGAAGGTTATTCTCGCATGAATGTAATTTTTCTAGCGGAAGGATAATCGTGTGATCCAAGCTCCAGTATCTAGCAAATGCCCATTAAATCCATCAATGAAACACAATGTTTCCCCTACAAGAACCTCCAGGTCGATATCCAAATTCAGTAGCAGATCCTTCAAAAGCAATGGGATCACGAGCTAAGCTAATGTAACATCATAATTCTTTCACAAATCCTCTAACAAGCAGGTCAACAAGCTCCCAATCTCATTCAATTGAACCCACTGTAATGTGGAATGTCCATCAACCACGACTATAAACAAACTAGCTTGACCGCACCCTCCCATTCACACATTCACTGAGCTGGAGTTCACAGCAACAATCCAGTAAACGCAATGCGGGGCTAGTTCCGACAACCTTCTCTTAGATTCTTCTTGTGGATTTCCCCTACCCATTTTGATGTCGGTCACCCGGTCATCCAGACTTGTGGAAATCACTATCATTCTCTTCAAGCATCTTTTCTTATCGATCCAAATCTAAATATCTAAACATCATAAGTGGGAATAGTAAGGGATGTCGGAACACAAGTTAATGTTGAAACCATGTTTTTGTCGAAATCACTATCATTCTCTTCAAGCATCTTTTCTTATCGATCCAAATCTAAATATCTAAACATAATAAGTGGGAATAGTAAGGAATGTCGGAACACAAGTTAATGTTGAAACCATGCTTTTTGGAGCACTAGCGGATAATGAAACAAATCTCATTGGAACACTCGGCGATGCCTCCACATGAGTTACAGGTCCAAACAATGTAGGAACACAAGGAGGAACTGATTACACTGTGAGAGATTCAGATGGCTCTATTATCCAATTTCATTATGGTGGCGATGGATTGGATATTATGAACATGAGTTGCAGTCAGAGGCTTCCTAACTAATTTCTAGGATGAGAGGCACTAGTTCTAGAATAAGAACGTTTCACCTGACAAAAAATCTAACGAACCAGGCTCAAAGGTTTCCTTAAAAAGTAAAAGGTATGAAAACACTACCATTGATCCGCTAGATTGATCCCGTGAATTTTCTAACCGCAAATAGAGAGAAATTGAGACTGATTCCCACATCTCCTACTGTCCATCCAGACAATAAAACAATGATTTAAACAAATGAAAATAATAATTATAATAACAGTACCTGGCATATTCTAGTCCAAGGTCTGCGTGCACCCTCAAGGACTTTCTGGAAAAAAAACGTGCTCTTCTCACTGGCAGGAAGCCCTACTAAAATTACCATAACACTCTTACCATTCACACTTCCTACCGCATTCAAGAACCGTGGTTGGCTTAACATTCCATGTTTCATAATACAACCATAAATTTTTTTATCATTAACTATTTTAAATTAAATTTCAGCTGACTACAGAATGAAGCATTTCTGAGAACAAAATTCATTGTGCAATAAACCTGTCGAAATGGAGAAACACCATATACCAAATCAATAATCATAAATATTTTTCTGACCCAATGGGTAATCAATATACAAGCCACTTACTTCGCTTGTAATAACTATTACAGGTTTTAAATACCCGGGGACTCTTCCTCCTCCTGTTTGGATGGGTAGTTATATTGGAGAAAATGATCTTCATTCTTTCGGTGGCACTCTGCTCCATACTTGCACTCTAGCATATTGTGTTTCTGCGAAGCCACAAATCCCGCCCGGATTCACTCAGTGACTCATTAATGGTTTGAATTTTGAATAGCTGGAGAGATTGCGTTTCTTCTAACTTGTCATGCAGATAAGTGAACGGCATGTCGTTTGGGAAAGTGCTAAATATTAATACTGGGATGCAGATAAGTGAACGGCATAGCGTTTGCGAAAACAGAAGCGGCGAACTTACTTACCTCGGGATCTTTGGGGGCGAAGTCGACTGGAGTGGCCATATGAAAAACGCCATAACAGCCATCGACGGCAGCCTCAAAACTGCCTTCTTCTAGTAGATCCGCTCTGAAGAGCTTGAGCTTCTCCCCAACTTCTGGAATGTCCAGGAGATGTCGCACCTTTGCCATGTTTTCTGTGGTCACCCAATAGTATAAATAAGCTAGGATCCATTTCTCGTGACAATTTTGACATAAATTTGGTCGAAATTTTAGCCTTCAGCAAAGTTTCATGAAAATTGAAGTTCAGAGTAATTTTGCCCAATTTTATATTTACACAAAAAGATTGAGAATGAGCAGAATTTGGTTGAAAAAAAAAACCCTTGCGTAAGGAAATTCCAACAACCGAAAGAGGATGAGATTGCAATCACCGGGGTCGCGCACTGTAGCATGCACAGTGTAGCCCTTTTCTAGTAAGCGCTTGACCAACTAGGAGGCCACGAATCCTGTCGCTCTAGTCACACAGACAGTGGCTGCTTGAAAGTCTTTGCAATTGATGGTTGCAGAGGCCATGTTGAGGAGATTCTTCCTGCAATTGATGGTTGCAGCGGCCATGTTGAGGAGATTCTTCCTTCCTACAAAGAAATTACAAAGGCGAAGGATAAGAAATACAAGTCCTGTGTTTGTCTACGACGGCGAGATAGGATCGTCTACATAAAGAGGAGAGCAAGTGTAACTTCTAAGCCACAAAACCTTCGTGGTTCACTCAGTGCCTCATTAATGGCTTGAAATTTGAATTATCCCGTTTTTTTGCTGCCCCACGTACGAATCTGCCATGATCTCTAGATCCGCGATCTTTCTCCAATCCAAGATGGTAACCTCTGAATCTCTAGCCTCTGGGCCTGCTGCTTTGGCAGATATATTTCATTAATTTATAGATATTAAATTATTACATGTCTTGTCTCATATCCCTGAGTAGACATTAAATCAATCATGGCGCTTTAAATTATTACATGTCTTTTGGCACGGAGGGTGTATTAGGGCTGACGGACAGTTTGAATTGATAAAACCATCACCCTAATAATACTAATGATATAGTCACTGAAAATATAATATAACTAATATACTTTTATAATTTTTTCAAGAGAAATAACATTTATCATCACTCTAATGTTCTAATAATATGGTCACTAAAAATATCATATAACTAATATTCTTTTACAATTCTTGCTAGAGAAATAATATTTACCATCACTCTAATGTGCTAATAATATAGTCACTAAAAATATCAGTTCACTAAAAATATCATATAACTAATATTCTTTTACAATTCTTGCTAGAGAAATAATATTTACCATCACTCTAATGTGCTAATAATATAGTCACTAAAAATATCAGTTGACATTGATAAAACATCATCCTAATGTATTAATAATATAGAGTCACTAAAAATATCATTTGACATGGATAAAACTATCCTTTGACATTGTTAAAACTATCATTTTACATTGTTATCATTATGTATAATGATAAATTCAAATGTCATTTAACATCAGTATCATCATTATCATTATGTATAATGCCAAATTCAATCAATGAGATTGTACAAAACTATATTAAAAAATTTTAATTCAAAAGTCATTTACAAATTGTACTTCAAAAGTAGTCTAGATATTTAGCACTATTATTAATGATTGTTTTCACATATCTCTTTTACTCAAAATAATCTAATACAAAGGCATATATTTGTAGTCAAAATATCCAAATTTTAATAATTAATATAGCTAACATATTTTTTTTTTCATTGTAAGAATTTATTTAGTTATGATTTGGTAGCAAAGAAGTTTTTGTGATTATACAACTCAAAATAACATAATACAAAAGTTGTAAATATGTCATAATGATCAAAATCTCTTTTAGAATTTATATTTGTAGTCAAAAAAATCCCAATTTTAATAATTAATATCTAAAATATTTTTTTCATTGTAAGGATTTATTTAGTTATGATTTGGTCGTAAAGAAGTTTCATGATATAATTATAATAGAAACTGCTCTTTCTCATTGGTCAGGTGTTGTATAATGTTTTAGGCTTAGATATTGGGGTTACAACACTTGGGCGCTATTCCATTGGATTTGGAAACTATATGTGGCAATTCTGCAACAGAGCTTTATATCGCAGCCCACAATATGTTTCTTGCACATAGCATGGCTATTAAAATATATAGGACTAAGTACCAAGTACTCAGAATAGGTCATCTCTTAAATCTAGAAGGTTATAACTACTTTTCGACAAGAAGATACACATCTCCATTAGAATTTGCAGGGAAAGCAGAAAGGTTCGATAGCAAGAAGATACACATCTCTGTTAGAATTTGCAGGGAAAGCATAAAGGTTCGATAGGCAAGAAGATACACATCTCTGTTAGAATTTGCAGGGAAAGCATAAAGGTTCGATAGGCATATCACTTGCAGGGAATTGGATGGTGTCGATCAACTTCGCTTATTTTGACTCCTCCAGTTAGCAATGGGACAATTTCCGGTCCATAAGATCAATGAACTTGGCCTTTTTTTTTTTTTGGTTATAATCAGTGTCATAATTAATGTTAAGATTTGACTAGTAAAATGTCTCTAATAAGATATTTTTCATCAACATTGTAATTTAATATAATAATTAAAATGTTTTTCAAATTCCATCCTTCATGATGATAATTTATTACTATTTATTTATAAAATAAGGATGTTAAATATTTCATTTATTTTGTGTATTTTTAATGTTGGACTAAAATGATAAATGGATGCAAGGTATTTGGGAAAGACTTACCTCCATAAAATGTGTAGTGTAGTTGATACAATACTTTATACACAACTACTATACTACACCACCACTTTTATGATCAACTATCTGGTTAATGTTTCAATGTTTTATGTGTGTGTGGAATAATGTTCAGTAGACATTTTACACTTTAGTTTGTTTAGTTGGATTGTCTATGCATTCTAAATAGATCTTTAAATAGTTTTAAAAGATTTGTTATTAAAATTACATGTATTTCTTTATATATGTTGAATAGTATTTAATGGTATTCATCAAAGGGTTACAATTTAATTATCATCTTTTCAAGGTCACAAGTTCATTTTGTTATTAAAATTACATGTATTTCTTTATATATGTTGAACACTATTTAATGGTATTCATCAAAGAGTTACAATTTAATTATCGTCTTTTCAAGGTCACAAGTTCATTTCTTTGAATTCCATTGTCTTTAAATCTTTTTGTTTTAATTATAGCAATGAGTTTGCTTTTGATGTGACATTAATTTGCCTTTTACCATAAATTTGTGTATGCAATGTAATGTTTAACATAAGAAAACAAATATATATTTTTGGATATAATAAAAATATCTGTGTTTCTCATTTCTAATTGGTTGATAGAATTGAAGTGTTATTTCTCCCTTCACATCTTTCAATATGTAGAATTAATTACATAATCAATGAATTTCACCAATCACCACATCTAAATATAAAAAGTTGTACCATGTATTTATTATTATGCATTATTATATTTATACTATGCATTATTATCTAAAATATTATTTATATTATATTTATAATATATTTATTATATTTATGAATATTATAGTTCCATTTATATTAAATTTATGAATTTTATAGTTTCATTTAGGTTTATTATACATTTTGAATAACAAACAACCCTCAATTATTATCTTCTGACAAAAAATATTCATTACTTGTGCATTTAGTTATATTAAGTTTATTGTTAAACATGTATTTCCCAAGTAACTCGGCAAGGACTGCGTTGCCATGCAACCCTTGTTTTTAATGAAGTTTGCAAAGATTTTATTTGCAACAAAATTTCTCAATGTCTAGGACAAACAATTCTTACAACTTTAAAAATAAACACTAAATTAGAATTACTAAGAGGATGACATTAAATGAAGATATATTGATTTAGGTTTTGCTTTTTATATAGTTGAATTTTAACATATCCACAATCAATGTTTTTAAATCACACCAAAATGATCATAACTAAATTTATTGTGAGTCAAATATGTACAAGTTTTGATACGCACTATATGACCAGCAGCTGATAACTGAGGGGTCAGCGCGCAACACCCTTGTGGGTTGATGCTTGGCCACATGGAATAATGTGACCTGGAAAAGGGGTGTGCACCCATGTTTAGGGGGCCTATTCTGATTTTGTTATCAGAGTGGATAATTTACTATAGTTTTGGCCCAGATTGGGCATTTTTTGAGATTTCTTGGCCATTTGGAGGGGGATTTGATCCTAAAAAGAGGCCAGATCTTTGTGGCAAGTTGGGCTTCCCTAACTGAGCCTAAAAACTATATAAACCGGGACTTTTGAGTTTGAGGAGGTTCAGAACAGGTTTATACTGAAGATTTTCCAAGCCAAAGCCATTTTTATGTAGGGAAGCCATTGAGGAGAGCACCTTTGCGGGCCATTTTTGGAAGCTTCGGTCATCCGTTTTCAGTGCCATCAATTTTGTTGGGTTCTTAATATCTGATAGAACAAGACCATATTAGTTTGTAACCTTTTTGGCACTGTTGTGATGTACTTTTAAGTCTTTGAACAGAAATAAGAAAGCCTCACCCATTGAGGCAAAGGCCTGGAGACGTAGGCGAGATTGCCGAACTTCGTTATCAAATTCTCTTGTTATCATTTGTTGTTATTCATGCTTATGTTCAGATCTGTATATTGTTTTATGGTTGCCATGTTTCATTAATTATTTTACCTCTTTCATTAGTTTCCTAAATGGTAAAATAACTCATGCAAATTAACTCAACCATTGTCGTTTAAAAGATCTTTTCGGATCACAGTGAAACATTAAGTGTGGAGCACCAATGCATAAACGCTAAAAGTATGCACCGCGATAGATTTTGAAAAATAAGCATAGTGGTGCATCTTTAGTAAGGCCCCGTCTCCAATGCATTATTAAAGACAACACACCACTAAACAATATGTATGTGTTGTGGTAAAACTGGTGCACTGGTTCTTTGATTTTAACAAAGTGCACTGGTAATTTTGTGTGCCATAAATGTTAGCACACCGATGCATCTTTATTAAGGAAATGAACTGGTGTGGTTAAAAATGTATGATTTTTCATGTCGGGGTGTTTCATTGGATGCCCCGTTACTAGTGTTCTATAAAACCCAACATACCACAAAACGTAATTTTGGTGTTACAATAACATGGTAGCACTGATGCGTTCATATTAACACATCACATCGCTTAAGTTGCAATAAAAAAAAATTAACCTAGCGGTGCCTTTAGGTACAACAAAATCATCGGTGTTGTAAAAATCACGACATCAGGCTAATTATTTCACAATTTAATGTTACGGTGTGTCTTATGGGAGACACTGCTAAAACATGTGGTGGTGCGACAATAATCGTGGCACATGGGTGTGTGTTAGTAACAACACCGCATGGCAGTGTTGTTTGTTTTATATAGAGCACTGTGGGAGATATGTAGGTTATGTTTTAGGTGCACTAGTTACTTTTCTAGATTGTTTTGCAAAAGATTTTTTATTTTTTTTAAATACAAGTTTTTATATATGTGTGTGTTCTACAACTTCAATTTATTCTCTCTCTCTCTCTCTCTCTCTCTNTCCTAATAATAGTTGTATGTGATCAGAGACGATGACGACGAGAGGAGGATTAACAATAGTAGTAGATCAACATGTAAACATTTGTACATGAGTGAGAGGCCATGCAGAGGGAGAGGGATCTATTCCATCACCCTATTTCATAGCAAACACATTCCCTTTTCATGGATGTTGAAATCCTAAAGTTTTATGAGGAGGGTACATCCCTTAGGGGTAACTCTTCGTTGTTACAACAATTGATCCATTGTTGGGATCATGGTCGACATGCATTCAGGGGTGGTCCCAATATGTGGTATCATACCATAGAGGAGGATATTTGTTTCATCATTGGGTTGTCTAGTAGGGGGGAGGCTTTTCCCTAGTTCCCTGAGCTACTAGATGGTGTTGTAGGAGAGACCCAGTCGGTATATGTAGAGATATGTTCATCTAGACATTCATTCCTCTTGGATGTTTCAGGTTTGTGGTGGTTAGATGTGGATATATTCATTTTATAGAGAGGAGGTTAGGTTTATGTGTCTTATTATCTCGGCACTATCACACATTAGATCTTATGGGAAGCGCATTAGTTTCTCTTTGTTGCATTATGTAGATAGTTCAGTGCAAAGGCCCTGAGTGATTAGGTGGTCGAATATTTTTTGAGATAGTTTTATTTTGCATTAAATCATTGTTGCGTCATTTTAAATGGGGCGATATTCTTCCCATTTTCATTAGAGTTATTTACACTATTTTTTGAGAGGGTTTATGCCACTCGATCAGTAGTACCCCACTTTTTTTCTAGGCCTATGCTTGATGTGCATATGCAAATGTGGGGGAGATTTTTCCCAAGACGGTCCAACTCGAGTTTCCCATTACTCCGTTCGGTAGGGATGTATGTGATTTATTCGTTAGAGAGGACAATCATGTCCTCGATATTGTACAATATCCATTAGGCGGGGATGGATTGGAGAGGATGTACAAACATCCTATTTACAACAGTTGAGACACTAGATGAGAGAGGTAATATTATCGTTATGTTTTGATAAATCTAGTTTCATATTTGTATGTCTTATTTAATACACATGTAATTTATTGTAACATTTGTTTCAATTATCTTATTATTATTATCAATTTTTTTGCAGATATTGGCACATATGTTGGGGATGAGCCTCCTTAACAGGATGAGGAGATGGAGGAGGAAGAGGAATAGCTTGTAGTACAGAGACCTTGCATTCCATGTAGGATGGATTGAAGAGTCCAGATAGAGGTGGTGGATCACTTATGTGGTGTCGTGATTAGTCACAGAGTGGTACCCACACTGGTTAGAGACATATTAAGGGTACCATATCTCTCTATGATATGAAGGAGTCTTCCTCATGACATGACATTGTTGGTGCATCATATTAGTGGTGTCATCAACCTCATTGAGAGGTTAAGGGGTATTGATCATGATCCTACTCCATCTAGTTCATCAAAATACCCATCCACATCCTCTACTCCACCACATGATCCTCGTTCTCCTCCACATGATTCAACTACACCATCCATCGATCCTCCTGCTTCCCCTCCACATGTGTCTAAAATTGCATACACATCTGATCCTCCTCCTCCTCCTCCCCCTCCACATGTGTATGATCGATCCATGTCTGATCCTCCTCCTCCTCCTCTCCACATGTTGTTGCACCATCCACCTATCCTCCTGCTTCTCATCCACATGCATCACCATCCACCGATCATCCTCCTCTTCCATTTGTGTCACCATCCATTGATCCTTGTCCTTCTCCTCCACATGTGTCATCATCCACCAATCCTCCTCCTCCTCCTCTTTCCCCTCCACATGTGTCAATAGATTTGGATTCTTTGGACACTATGTTTGATTTATAAAATGTATTATGAGTGTCGGGCAATCTATTTGCTTAAATTGCTTTACATTAAATTATCAACCAGGGAGCTCGTAAGCTTGTGAGATGCCTACAAAATATATGCAGGAGTAGGAAACTAACTCTAAGCTAAGCAAGTTGAATAAAAAATGTTTTGTCTGAAAAGAAACTTCCAAGAATCAGAGTCAAGGATACAAGTCCTCTGTTACAATGATAAGTTAACTACTTCATGGCTCAACTAATTCTTGTAGCTTGATCAAACTTGTCAATAAAACTCATTCAAGAAAAATAATTAAAATCATAGAACATTATGTTGTAGGTTCGAGTCCTATAGCTTCTCATCTATATCTTGGATTCCTGGGGTTAACAAACATTTAGATATATGATTCACACCACACGTGACATATCACACTTGCAGAAATGAAATTGCAGAAATGAAAGGATACATAATTCAATTTGGTCACTGAACTTATATTTCAACCATTAACCACATTCCTTTGGTTGACAAGCAAGAGCATCAACTGTTTTTATGATCACTAAAGAAAATCAACCTTCAATGCCTAACTCTGTAGGGAAACCACACTTGCAGAAATGAAAGAGCATAAAGAAATGAGCAACTATTGAAATAACATCACACAACAAAAGGGAAACTATTTGGGTAGCATATACCAAAGAGAGGGGGCCTTTCCTCTCTTGGCATATACAACCAAGAAAAACTACAACATATCACTCTTGATCTATAAGAACAAGCCCTTTATTCCAGCATCCAAAGGATTACAATGATTGTAATGATCCTTCTCTTCAATATGTAACTATATTCTCTAACCTCTCCTTCAATTCTCTAACTATATAACTATCTAAACTAAATGATATCCTCTCATATTTATACATATAACTTCCCCTTCACAAAAGGAAAAGGAGTTACAACAATATGAGATCAAATCCTAAATAAGTGGATCTGCAACTAACAAATCCTAGATCTTAAACATGTGGATATATCCTCCACCAAATCTTAGATTTGATATAAGATAGTTTGAAGAGGATAATAACATCATACTCCATGAGATCCATGTGCCCAAATTCATGGATATGGGTCGCAACTTGGTCAAACCACTTAGCTACTGAAATTGCAGGTTAGTTACCAAAATGACCAGTTTTGGAAATCTCAACCATACGCCCCTTGCTTTGCACTTTTCTTAGATTTTCCTCACATATCGCCTAAATGACCTTATTCAACACAAAACCCATATTTTATATTTTCAAGATTTCCCTTCATCTATTTAGAAATGGCGTGGAAAGTTTGATCCGTCGGATCTTTTAATGACTTATGGTTGAGTTTTAATTTTGCATGCGTTAATTAACCATTTGAGAAACTTAGTGAAAGAATGAGGAAAGAAGAGGAATTATAAAAACCATATACACATATGCAGATCTGAAATGAAAGACTAAACAGCAAACCATAACACGCAGATTGATAACGGAGTTCGGCACAACTTTGCCTATGTCTCTGGGCCTTTTTCTCTGTGGGGGAGGCTTCTTTATTTCTGCTCAAAATCTCAAAAGTACATCGTTGCAATGTCAAATGGCTACAAGACTGATCTGGTCATGTTCTTCCAGATCTCCAAAACCATGCAAAGAAAATGGCACGCAAAACAGACGTCCGGAGCTCCCAGAAATGGTCTGACTGCGTCTCCTCCTCAAAAGCTTCTCTGCCTCAAAATGGCTTTGGCTTGGCTTCTCCTCAGCATAACTCTGCTCTGAATGCCCCCAATTCTCTCCTCTGACCTCAAACAGGCCTGGATTATATAGCTGGGAAGTTGGTTACCCATCTACAACTTCCTCCCAAAAATTAGGCTCCAAAACTGCCCAATAACTCCCAAAAATGGATAAAAACCATTAAAAATAGGTTGATTAATAACTAAAAAACCCAAACTATGGCATAAACCCAAATTATAATTAAAAATCGGGCATTAATCCCCTGAGCCCTAGCGCGCGCCCCTCTTGACAAGGTCATATGGACCATATGGCCAAGCGTTAGCCCAAAGGGCTAAGCGCTGGCCCCTTTTCCATTGGCTCCCGCTCCTGGTCTCATGGCATTGTTGGCGCATAGGCCCAAAACCACGGGCCAACAGTTATATAACCGTGGCTAGTCGTTGTAACCGCGCATATGGTATAGGGTTTGGTCACATTATACAACAAACGACCGCGGGCTGGGGCTAAGCCCCGACCCGACCCCCCCGCCAACGGTAACATAATTTTAAATTCAAATAAATTTGAACTCGTATATATTATAAGTAACACCCAGTGGTCCGTTGGTCGGACGGTCGTTGTGAAGGCATACCCGATGGGGGAGGTCCAGGGGTTGAACCCCACGGCCTCCAATATAATTTTACAAACCAAAAACCAAATAAAGGGGTGCCACGTGGCAGCCCACGACTAGGCCACGTGGCACCTTAACCACCAACCAAAACACGCCACGTGTCAGCTGCTGATTGGTCCACATGTTTGCCACGCATCAGTTGTCGTACTGCCTAGTCAACCTTGCCACATCATCACCGTACTGTTCCGTCATTCTACAACGTCACCCGTGCCACGTGTCACCCTTCCAGTGGTGATACGTGTCACCTCGGGATAGGTCCAACTGTACGCACAAACGTCCAAATATGCCTGCCACATGTCACTTCCTAGAGCTACCACATGTTGCTTGTACGGACATGCCACGTCAGCGTACGGACGTGCCACGTCAGCATCCGTACGGACTGTACGGACTGCACAGTCAACAATTCTTTTGCCTGTTTGACTTATCAGACAGAATGCGATATCTTCTCCATATGGAGCCCGTTTGACAAAGTAAATATACCACCGGAATCAGGAAGACGAGACGGACGCAATGGCACTGGTTTCGTTGCATTTCG
>SNQJ01S0038611.1:112641-129821 GCA_010110895.2 Picea sitchensis
TTCATGTGGCATACTTACACTAAAATGGTTGATTTATCATGTTTTGATTATTACTTAGGGTAGATATTGTGGATTCCTAACTTGTGAAATTTAACAGTTGTTGACAGTTTTGGTAGTCAAACTTTCCACGCCATTTCTAAATAGATGAAGAGAAATCTCGAAAATATAAAATATGGGTTTTGTGATAAATAGGGTCATTTAGGCGATGTGTAAGGAAAATCCAAAAAAAGTGCAAAGCAAGCGACGTATGGTTGAGATTTCCAAAACTGGTCATTATGGTAACTAACCTGCAATTTCGGTAGCTAAGTGGTTTGACCAAGTTGTGACCCATATCCATGAATTTGGGCACATCGATCTCATGGAGTATGATGTTATTATCCTCTTCAAACTATCTTATATCAAATATAAGATTTGGTGGAGGATATATCCACATGTTTAAGATCTAGGATTTGTTAGTTGCAGATCCAGTTATTTAGGATTTGATCTCATATTGTTGTAACTCCTTTTCCTTTTGTGAATGGGAAGCTATATGTATAAATATGAGAGAATATCAGTCAATTTAGATAGTTATATAGTTAGAGAATTGAAGGAGAGGTTAGAGAATATAGTTACATATTGAAGAGAAGGATCATTGCAATCATTGTAATCCTTTGGATGCTGGAATAAAGGGCTTGTTCTTATAGATGAAGAGTTATATGTTGTAGTTTTTCGTGGTTGTATATTCAAAGAGAGGAAAGTCCCCCTCTCTTTGGTATATGCTACCCAAATACTTTCCCTTTTGTTGTGTGATGTTATTTCAATAGTTGCTCATTTCTTTATGCTCTTTCATTTATGCAAGTGTGGTTTCCCTACAGAGTTAGGCATTGAAGGTTGATTTTCTTTAGTGATCACAAAAATAGTTGATGCTCTTGCTTGTCAACCAAAGGAATGTGGTTAATGGTTGAAATATAAGTCCAGTGACCAAATTGAATTATGTGTCCTTTCATTTCTGCAATTTCATTTATGCAAGTGTGATATGTCACGTGTGGTGTGCATCATATATCTGAATGTTTGTTAACCCCAAGAATCCAAGATATAGATGAGAAGCTATAGGACTCGAACCTACAACATAATGTCCTATGATTTTAATTATTTTTCTTGAATGAGTTTTATTGACAAGTTTGATTAAGCTACAAGAATTAGTTGAGCCATGAAGTAGTTAACTTATCATTGTAACAGAGGACTTGTATCCTTGACTCTGATTCTTGGAAGTGTCTTTTCAGACAAAACATTTTTTATTCATCTTGCTTAGATTAGAGTTAGTTTCCTACTCTTGCATATATTTTGTAGGCATCTCACAAGCTTATGAGCTCCCTGGTTGATAATTTAATGTAAAGCAATTTAAGAAAATAGATTGCCCGACACTCATAATACATTTTATAAATCAAACATAGTGTCCAAAGAATCCAAATCTATTGACACATGTGGAGGGGAAAGAGGAGGAGGAGGAGGATTGGTGGATGATGACACATGTGGAGGAGAAGGACAAGGATCAATGGATGGTGACACAAATGGAAGAGGAGGTTGATCAGTGGATGGTGACACATGTGGATGAGAAGCAGGAGGATAGGTGGATGGTGCAGAAACATGTGGAGAGGAGGAGGAGGAGGATCAGACATGGATCGATCATACACATGTGGAGGGGGAGGAGGAGGAGGAGGAGGAGGAGGAGGATCAGATGTGTATGCAATTTTAGACACATGTGGAGGGGAAGCAGGAGGATCGATGGATTGTGTACTTGAATCATGTGGAGGAGAAAGAGGATCATGTGGTGGAGTAGAGGATGTGGATGGGTATTTTGATGAACTAGATGGAGTAGGATCGTGATCAATACCCCTTAACCTCTCAATGAGGTTGATGACACCACTAATATGATGCACCAACAATGTCATGTCATGGGGAAGAATCCTTCATATCGTAGAGAGATATGGTACCCTTAATATGTCTCTAACTAGTGTGGGTACCACTCTGTGACTAATCACGACACCACATAAGTGATCCACCACCTCTATCTGGACTCTTCGATCCATCCTACATGGAATGCAAGGTATTTGTACTGGAGGCTATTCCTCTTCCTCCTCCATCTCCTCATCCTGTTAAGGAGGCTCATCCCCAACATATGTGCCAATATCTGCAAAAAAATAGATAATAATAATAAGATAATCGAAACAAATGTTACAATAAATTACATGTGTATTAAATAAGACATACAAATATGAAACTAGATTTATCAAAACATAACGATAATATTACCTCTCTCATCTGGTGGCTCGACTGTTGTAAATAGGATGTTTGTACATCCTCTCTAATCCATCCCCGCCTAATGGATATTGTACAATATCGAGGACATGATTGTCCTCTCTAACGAATAAATCACATACATCCCTACCGAACAGAGTAATGGGAAACTCGATTTGGACCGTCTTGGGAAAAATCCCCCCCACATGTGCATATGCACATCAAGCATAAGCCTAGAAAAAAAGTGGGATACTACTGATCGAGTGGCATAAACCCTCTCAAAAAATAGTGTAAATAACTCTAATGAAAATGGGAAGAATCTCACCCCATTTAAAATGACACGACAATGATTTAATGCAAAATAAAACTATCTCAAAAAATATTCGACCACCTAATCACTCAAGGCCTTTGCACTGAACTATCTACATAATGCAACAAAGAGAAACTAATGTGCTTCCCATAATATCTAATGTGTGATAGTGCCGAGATAATAAGACACATAAACCTAACCTCCTCTCTATAAAATGAATATATCCACATCTAACCACCACAAACCTGAAACATCCAAGAGGAATGAATGTCTAGACGAACATATCTCTACATATACTGGCTAGGTCTCTCCTACAACACCATCTGGTAGCTCATGGAACTGGGGAAAAACCTCCCCCCTACTAGACAACCCAATGATGAAATAAATATCCTCCTCTATGGTATGATACCACATATTGGGACCACCCCTGAATGCATGTCAGCCATGATCCCAACAATGGATCAATTGTTGTAACAACGAAGAGTTACCCCTAAGGGATGTACCCTCCTCATAAAACTTTAGGATTCCAACATACATGAAAAGGGAATGTGTTTGCTATGAAATAGGGTGATGGAATAGATCCCTCTCCCTCTGCATGGTCTCTCACTCATGTACAAATTTTTACATGTTGATCTACTACTATTGCTAATCCTCCTCTCGTCGTCACCGTCTCTGATCACATACAACTATTATTAGGCACACACACACACACACACATATATATAAAGAGAGAGAGAGAGAGAGACAAAATAAATTGAATTTGTAGAACACACACATATATAAAACTTGTATTTTAAAAAATATTTTTTTCTTTTGCAAAACAATCTAGAAAAGTAACTAGTGCGCCTAAAACAGAACCTACATATCTCCCACAGTGCTCTATATAAAACAAACAACACTACCATGCAGTGTTGTTACTAACACACACCGATGTGCCATGGTTATTGTTGCACCACCACATGTTTTAGCAGTGTCTCCCATAAGACACACCGTAACATTAAATTGTGAAATAATTAGCCTGATGTCGTGATTTTTACTACACCGATGATTTTGTTGAACCTAAAGGCACAGCTAGGTTAATTTTTTTTTATTGCAACTTAAGCGATGTGATGTGTTAATATGAACGCATTAGTGCTACCGTGTTATTGTAACACCAAAATTAAGTTTTGCGGTACGTTGGGTTTTATAGAGCACTAGTAACGGGGCATCCAATGAAACACCCCGACATGAAAAATCATACAATATTTTTTTGGTATAGTTCTTTTAACCACACCAGTTCATTTCCTTAATAAAGATGCACCAATGTGCTAACATTTATGGCATGCAAAATTACCAGTGCACTTTGTTAAAGTCAAAGAACCAGTGCGCCAGTTTTACCACAACACATACATATTGTTTAGTGGTGTGTTGTCTTTAATAATGCATCAGAGATGGGGCCTTACTAAAGACGCACCACTATGCTTATTTTTCAAAATCTATCACAGTGCATACTTTTAGCATTTACGCATTGGTGCTCCACACTTAATGTTTCACTGTGATCCGAAAAGATCTTTTAAACAACAATGGTTGAGTTAATTTGCATGAATTATTTTACCATTTAGGAAACTAATGAAAGAGGTAAAATAATTAATGAAACATGGAAACCATAAAGCAATATATAGATCTGAACATAATCATGAATAACAACAAACCATAACAAGAGAATTTGATAACGAAGTTTGGCAATCTCACCTACGTCTCCAGGCATTTGCCTCAATGGGTGAGGCTTTCTTATTTATGTTCAAAGATTTAAAAGTACATCACAATAGTGCCAAAAAGGTTACAAACTAATCTGGTCTTGTTCTATCAGATATCAAGAACCCAACAAAACTGATGGCACTGAAAACGAATGACCGGAGCTTCCAAAAATGGTCTGCAAAGGTGTTCTCCTCAATGGCTTCCCTACATAAAAATGGCTTTGTCTTGGCAAATCTTCAGCATAAACCTGTTCTGAACCTCCTCAAACTCAAAAGGCCTGGTTTATATAGTTTTTAGGCTCAGTTAGGGAAGCCCAACTTGCCACAAAGATCTGGCCTCTTTTTAGGATCAAATCCCCCTTCAAATGGCCAAGAAATCTCAACAAATGCCCAATCTGGGCCAAAACTATAATAAATTATCCACTCTGATAACAAAATTAGAATAGGCCCCCTAAACATGGGCACGCGCCCCTTTTGCAGGTCACATGATTCCATGTGGCCAAGCATCAGCCCACAAGGGTGTTGCACACTGACCCCTCAGTTATCAGCTGCTGGTCATATAGTGTGTATCAAAACTTGTACATATTTGACTCACAATAAATTCAGTTATGATCATTTTGGTGTGATTTAAAAACATTGATTGTGGATATGTTAAAATTCAACTATATAAAAAGCAAAACCTAAATCAATATATCTTCATTTAATGTCATCCTCTTAGTAATTATAATTTAGTGTTTATTTTTAAAGTTGTAAGAATTGTTTGTCCTAGACACTGAGAAATTTTGTTGCAAATAAAATCTTTGCAAACTTCATTGAAAACAAGGGTTGCATGGCAACGCAGTCCCTGCCGAGTTAGTTGGGAAATACATGTTTAACAATAAACTTAATATAACTAAATGCACAAGTAATGAATATTTTTTGTCAAAAGATAATAATTGAGGGTTGTTTGTTATTCAAAATGTATAATAAACCTAAATGAAACTAAAATATTCATAAATATAATATAAATATATTAAATATATTATAAATATAATATAAATAATATATTAGATAATAATGCATAATAATAAATACATGGTACAACTTTTTATATTTAGATGTGGTGATTGGTGAAATTCATTGATTATGTAAATAATTCTACACATTGAAAGATGTGAAGGGAGCAATAACACTTCAATTCTATCAACCAATTAGAAATGAGAAACACAGATATTTTTATTATATCCAAAAATATATATTTGTTTTCTTATGTTAAACATTACATTGCATACACAAATTTATGGTAAAAGGCAAATTAATGTCACATCAAAAGCAAACTCATTGCTATAATTAAAACAAAGATTTAAAGACAACATAATTCAAAGAAATGAACTCGTGACCTTGAAAAGACGATAATTAAATTGTAACTCTTTGATGAATACCATTAAATACTATTCAACATATATAAAGAAATACATGTAATTTTAATAACAAATCTTTTAAAACTATTTAAAGATCTATTTAGAATGTGCAAACAATCCAACTAAACAAACTAAAGTGTAAAATGTCTACTGAACATTATTCCACACACACATAAAACATTGAAACATTGACCAGATAGTTGATCATAAAAGTGGTGGTGTAGTATAGCAGTTGTGTATAAAGTATTGTATTGACTACACTACACATTTTATGGAGATAAGTCTTTCCTTTTTAGTCCAACATTAAAAATACACAAAATAAATGAAATATTTAACATCCTTAATTTATAAATAAATAGTAACAAATTATCATCATGAAGGATGGAATTTGAAAAACATTTTAATTATTATATTAAATTACAGTGTTGATGAAAAATATCTTATTACAGACATTTTACTAGTCAAATTTTAACATTAATTATGACACTGATTATAACCAAAAAAAAAAGCCAAGTTCATTGACCTTATGGACCGGAAATTGTCCCATTGCTAACATTGCTAACTGGAGGAGTCAAAATAAGCAAAGTTGATGGGCACCATCCAATTCCCTACAAGTGATATGCCCATCGAACCTTTATGCTTTCCCTACAAATTCTAACAGAGATGTGTATCTTCTTGCCTATCAAACCTTTCTACTTTCCCTGCAAATTCTAACGGAGATGTGTATCTTCTTGCCAATCGAACCTTTCTGCTTTCCCTACAAATTGTAACGGAGATGTGTATCTTCTTGTCGAAAAGTAGTTATAACCTTCTAGATTTAAGAGATGACCTATTCTGAGTACCTGGTACTTAGTCCTTTATATTTTAACAGCCATGCTATGTGCAAGAAGCATATTGTGGGCTGCAATATAAATCTCTGTTGCAGAATTGCCACATATAGTTTCCAAATCCAGTGGAATAGTGCCCAGGTGTTGTAACCCCAATATCTAAGCCAAAAACATTATACAACACCTGACCAACAAGAAAGAGCAGTTTCTATTATAATTATATCATGAAACTTCTTTACTACCAAATCATAATTAAATAAATCCTTACAATGAAAAAAATATTTTAGATATTAATTATTAAAGTTGGGATTTTTTTGACTACAAATATAAATTCTAAAAGAGATTTTGATCATTATGACATATTTACAACTTTTGTATTATGTTATTTTGAGTTGTATAATCACAAAAACTTCTTTACTACCAAATCATAACTAAATAAATCCTTACAATGAAAAAAAATATGTTAGCTATATTAATTATTAAAATTTGGATATTTTGACTACAAATATAAATTCTAAAAGAGATTGCGATGATTATGCCATATTTACAACTTTTGTATTAGATTATTTTGAGTAAAAGAGATATGTGAAAACAATCATTCATAGTAGTGCTAAATATCTAGACTACTTTTGAAGTACAATTTGTAAATGACTTTTGAATTTAAATTTTTTAATATAGTTTTGTACAATCTCATCGATTGAATTTGGCATTATACATAATGATAATGATGTCAAATGACATTTGAATTTATCATTATATATAATGATAACAATGTAAAATTATAGTTTTAACAATGTCAAATGATAGTTTTATCAATGTCAAATGATATTTTTAGTGACTATATTATTAGCACATTAGAGTGATGGTTTTATCAATGTCAAATGATATTTTTAGTGACTCTATATTATTAGCACATTAAGATGATGGTTTTATCAATGTCAAATGATATTTTTAGTGACTATATTATTAGCACATTAAGGTGATGGTAAATGTTATTTCTTTTGCAAGAATTGTAAGGGTATATTAGTTATATGATATTTTTAGTGACTATATTATTAGAACATTAGGGTGATGGTAAATGTTATTTCTCTTGCAAGAATTATAAAGGTATATTAGTTATATTATATTTTCAGTAACTATATTATTAGTATTATTAGGGTGATGGTTTTATCAATGTCAAATGATATTTTTAGTAACTATATATTATTAGCACATTAGGGTGATGGTTTTATCAATGTCAAATGATATTTTTAGTGACTCTATATTATTATCACATTAGGGTGATGGTTTTATCAATGTCAAATGATATTTTTAGTGACTATATTATTAGCACATTTGGGTGATGGAAAATGTTATTTCTCTTTCAAGAATTATAAGGGTATATTAGTTATATTAGTCATATTTGTCACAAGCTCCAACATGATATAGTGAATGTAGATCATTTGAATTAATTTTTGGGTGAATAACCCCCACACTACTAGCATTGACTGCACACCCATTAACCCCAACCCTATACTCACAACTATCCTTAAAATATTTATTCTTCTCTAACAACATTGATGCTTTATCACCAACACCCATTTTTTGAGTGTTTTTGAGTTAGACCTAAAGTTTGTTTTAACACACATTTGAACCTTTTAATACATGCACCACCAAAACCTAGCCCTTGAATTGAGGCCCAAAATATTTCTTTCAACAACAACTTAGTTACATACTCATTTCCACTTGAAACACCCAAATTTCCCCACACTCGACAACTTAATTATGATATTTTTGCCACCACCTAAGAAAATTAAATTTATGCTCTAGTATTTTATTATCAATTAAGTATATTTTATTATCAATTAAGTATAGTAAATTACAAATAAATTAAGTATAGTGAATTACAAATAAATTTGATGAGTATACCTAGTTAGAAGTTGAGTTTATATTTTGATTGATGATTTCTTTTATTACCAAAAATTTGAAGTGCATTGAATATAAGATGAGTTTATATTTTGTATTTTTTAAACTTTTTTTTATTATTGGTTAGAGTATATAGTTTAAAATTGGTTTTAATACATTTTAAAAATTAAATTATTAAAATATATAAAAATAAAAATAAAAACAATAAATTATTTTATTTTTTATTATTTATTTTTTAAAAATATTTTAAAAAATAATAAATGTTTATAATTATAAATAATAAATCCAACAATATCAATAAAATTAATTTAAAAATACTTATAATTATTTAATTTTTATAGAATTATGTAGTAACAAAATTTCTGTTTCAACCAACATTTTATTATGAACGTATAGAAAAGATTAATTAAAAATTGTTTAAAACTATTTAAAAGTAAACATATTTAGCTATATTTATAATCATTTATAAAAATATTGAATGCAAACATTTGCACTAACCTAGAAAAATCTAGGTCAACTTCTAAAAAACAACTTATCCTCTCCAAAAAGCCATCAAGTATAACGAAATCTAGCAATACTTCAAGCATGCAAGCATTGGTAATAATTTTAGACGCTAACATTAGCAATATCCAATCAAACTCTGGATCAACTTCTAAGAAACAATTTCTCTTCTCCAAAGAGCCTTTAATCAGAAGAGCCTTTAATCAGAACCGCCTTTAATCAGAACCAAATCAATACTTGAAGCATGCAAACACTAGCATGATCAAGATCCAATGGTAGCAAGGAAGAAAATGGAAAGGCATCCTAAGGAATATAATGTAGAGATAAACCAGAGCTCCTCGGTTAGAACATCACAGTCGGCAAGGTTCCATCTTGTTCGGTAGCTTGTATATACTTTCTAAACTTTTATTGCAGTTGCATCTCTATCCCTATCTTTCCTGATATTTGATGTCGATGATACTTCAAGATCATTTTGCTTGAAACTAGTCGAATTCATGGAGACTGCTTCCAAAGTTCAAACTATTGTCGTTGAAAATTTTAAACTCTATGTTGGTTGTTCCCAAACCTGCATTTTTCAAATTTATGGATCCCACTTCATCTTTTTCCATATGCTATACTAGAGTCTATCTCAACACAGCAGTCTGGTCAAGTAAATTCTAGCAAACTAGTGATATTTCACAATCAACTTGACAATTTCAATATGATCTACTCTTAAGGAGTAAGGACTACATAGCTACTTAGCAACTTAAAATGAAAGCAATGAGAATAGACTTTGACCAAAGCTCCTATCAGTACCCTAAAGGTTTGGAACCCAAAAAAGAGAAAGACAAACCAGAAGTTATTGTCCAGTCACTCCATAAACCTCACTTCAAATATCCCTTAATATTGCATGCAGAGTAACCAAAGAAATATGCAATCTTTGGAAAACATCGATGTATGTGTAAATAACAGTGACTTGAATTTCCTCTCTGCTTTCTTAAATAATTCATGATTAGCAAATGGCACTGAGACCCGAGCTAAACAAGCAAACAAGGCAAACATGAAAATGATTGGGCATAGCAAGTGAAAAAAATATCAAATACATAATAGAACATGACACATAACTAGGAAGACCCATCTAATGGGATCATAATGTCGATACATGCCCTATTGTTTGATGGTGGAACTGAGCCTGGCAGGAGAATCATTGAACAATAATTAGAGCTTAGTATTTAGAGAAAAGAGAGGCAATGTTCACCATTCATCATAAAGACATCCAAGTAGGGAACACAACGTTAAGGAGATGATGCCAGAGACTAAAGAAATTCACCTCAGAAGTGGCAGACTAGCATGGATATCAGAACTAAAGGGGTAAGAAATGAAGGGTGCGACCAATAAGGATGTGGAGGGAAGTGAGAGGACCGTAGAGGGAGGAGAAAACCATAGGTGGGTCATTGGAGCAAGCCACACACCATTGGTGAGGAGGAGGATGGAAAAGTGAGCCGAGGATGGAAAGCAAGTAGAGAGAGTTTGGAGAATTTAGTTGCAGAAGAAAATAAGTGGTTTTCCCTCGAGATAGTGGGTGTCCAGAAGTAGTAGCAGGTAATGGAAAATGAACTGGGAGTGGGTACAAAAGATGGAGGAGCATAACATCATGCTTGATCTAATTCTTCATAAAGAGGGAAATGATCGGATGATGGAAGTGGGTCAAGGTGGAGCACCTCAGGTTCAGCAGGAGAGTGAGATAGTGGTTATCAAGCCTACATGAACCTTTAACAACTCCATGAGGTCTGATAAGGAACCCTTTTGAGTAATGCAAGTAGTGTATTGAGTACCAGGAAGATAAATTCTTCCCATTTTGAATAGAATGCTAATATTTTAAAATATGTCTTTGTATGTCTAAACTACCAATGCCATATAACGACATATTTTAAAATGCTATAAATTCTTCCCATTTTGAATAGAATGCTAACATTTTAAAATATGTCTTTGTATGGCTAAACTACCAATGCCTCGTTAAGGGGAAAAACTTTCATTTTGCTTTGTTTAAGCAAAAGCTAAATAGAGGATAAAAAATCTATGTCTACTATCAAATCATATGAAGAAAGACAGGTCAAATATCTCTTTTTGTAATTTCTATATATGTTGTTAATATGAAAATTTCACTTTCCCCACAAAAATTCATTACAAGCAAAGAAGATTACATGTGTTGGCGGCTTCAACACAATCAAATTTCCAGCAACAAGGGTAGGGCCAATCTTAGACACAGCGAGATTCACAGGATAGTTGAATGGAGGAATAGCTAGAATGACACCTAGAGGAATCTGCAAGGTAAAGATAAACATATACGAAGTATAACTGATATGATAATAACTTGTTAACGACATACATAAAATAGATAAAAATACCTAGTGCTTTCAGGGCATTTCCCACAATTGTTATGTTTCAAGTATGTTTAAGAAAAATTGCCACTATTATTGAACTTTTTAAGTTAACGTAATAAGCTGTGGAGTTGGCCCAGAAACTGAGAGAAAATGTAAATACCTTTGAGGACAGAGATAATTTGTTTCTATCATTGCCAGGGAAGCTATCAGAGACAAGAATTTTTCCTTCACAAAGAATCCTCACTCCCTCCTCGACACAATAAGAAATGAGATCGTTGGACCTTACAACCTGCAAGAACAAACATTGCCAAAATTATGTAAATTTGAAACCAGCTCCACACACAATACCGAACTTTAAAATAGAAAATAAATGAGCCAATAAACCATGAATGAAGAATAATAAGATTGAAATGGATACCTCTGTAACAACATCCTTTGCAGGTTTGGCAATTGCTTTGACAAGACATTCTGCTATGGGATTCTTGTGTTCTTTCAGTAATGCAGTCACAGGGTGCAGAAGCTTTGCTCACTTCCAGAGGGGAGTCGTTGCCCATTCCTTTTGAGCAACCCTAGAAGATTCCACAATCTTGTTCACTTCTTCCTGCGTACAAGCTAAAAATAGAAAACAAAATAGGCATTACAGAGGGGAAGAACGAGTAAAATTTGATCATGGTTGCATTAAAAAATGTCATCATTATCGTCACTAGACCAGAAAAAGGCCAACCTAGTAAAAAGTTGACCAATATTTGCACAAGAACACAATTAACTAGAGACGATCACAAAAGAGAATCCACAACCGTTCAAGAAGAAGGGGTTGGATCAAAATGCAGATGCAAAAGGAGATTATTTACAGAAATTGGCCGATCCACTAATCGGATCCATTATTTAAACTAGATGAAGCTTATCAAACCACAATTGAACGGTATTACAAAGATGCTAGAATTTTTTTAATTAGAGAGAGAAACGGAAACAGAACCAACAAAAAACACAACAGATTCTTTGTTAATACTTCATAAACCACCCTTGATATTAGTACATCTTGATAGCACAACAAATTTTTTGTTTACACGAAAAGGACGACGCAAAGTAGTCCAGATTTCTCTGTCTTGTCAGGAAAGTAGCCAATCTTTCGATTATAGGAAAAAACAATGCAGAAATATAGTTCAGACAACCGACAATCACATAAGTCTTATTATGAAAGAAATTCTTCCGCAATTTACAACCGAAAAGAATAAGAATTTCCTCTGAAATGCAACATACTACATACAGTTTCCATTTACCCCGCCCAAAAGAAAACCCTCTCATTCGTGTTCGAGTACAAAAGAAACAAATTTCCGAACACGAATCTCCTCTGAAAGGAAACATTCAGCACACATTTTCCATTTACCCTGCAGAAAACCCCCCTCATCCATTTTCAAGTCAAAAAAATAACATTTTTCCCCATCCTAGCTCACAAAATGAGTTAATTTGCACGATAGGTGACTTCTTTCTAAATTTCTCAAAACAAACAGAATTCCAACGCTTGAAAATAAACTTTAAAACCGGGCAAAATAAACTTTAAAACCGGGCCTGAACCAACATAGCTTTTCCCATTCGAATCGTCTACACAAATTCACTAAATTTACAGCCAAATAATGTAATTTGCATGAATCCATTCCCGACGAGAAGACACTGACATTCAGGCGTTAAAAAAAGGTTGGATTTCAGAGTTTAACCGTTCAAACTATCAATAATCTGACTCAATTGAAGGTCAAATATCATAAAACTTACATCGATCGATTGTTCTCGAGACGACGGTGATATCCACAGCTTCTGATCGACTTGTCAGTACCTGTGATTTGGCAGAAGTAGAAAAAGGAAATGGATATGAAAAGAAAAAACAAAACTAAAAACCTAAGCGACCGCCCTCTGCGGTGTTGCGGTGTTTTTTAAGTACTTTCTTTATATATCTATTTTTGTCATAGATTCTCTCTTCCTCCCTGTTAGGCTGACTAAAATTGATCTTTTAAAAAACGTGGCATGTAAACGCTTTCGTATTTGTTGACTGTTTTACAACTTCCCGGCCTAAGCCGAGATCAAAAGACAAAGCCACGAAAATATGAAAAGATGAACCTTGAACCCTGTACTGAGTCTTCCTGGTCGTAGGATTGATAATGTCCACCGACTTCCTCGAAGTAGACGCTCTCCACTCGCCATCGTAGTAATGTTTAAACACCTCACCCTCGAGAAGCTCAACAAAAGTGTTGTTTCCCGCCATGGAATTCGAGCACAAATTGCTTCAAGATCCTCCCTCAAGATTCCACGAACGGAAGAATAAATCCAACGCAGGGTGAAGGGGTTTCCAAAATCGACTACATGCATAAAAAACCCAACACACGCAACGCATAAGAACAAAGGCAATGAGACGTCAAACTTGAAAGCCTGTCAAGATTATCAGATTGTCAGTTAGGCTCTGCAGAGCAGGGTGAAGGGGTTTCCAAAATCGACTACATGCATGAAGAACCCAACACACACAACACATAAGAACAAAGGTGATGAGACGTCAAACCTGAAAGCCTGTCAAGATTGTCAGATTGTCAGTTAGGCTCTGCAGAGGATGGAAAAGGAATTAAATGACCCTGGCTTCGAATACAACACTGAATAGACAGCGAGGGCGGTTAAACTCTGACAGCGATGGGAAAACATGTTAATAAAAATGTGAACACTTGACAACTGTGTAGTAGTTATAATGCACCTTCAATGTTAATTAATGTAGGCCGCCATCCCTGCAATAAGAGAGTGAAGTTGAAATCCAATAGAAACCTAGAAAAATAAAAATTTTAAATTTATTTTAATATCAATAAAATTATTATTAAGATTTTTCTATGTTCAATTTTGGAAATGTCAAAAAAAWTAAAGTCAAAGTTTAAATTAACAYTGAGTCAATGCCCGACTCATCGCTATAGTCCCTATGCCTTTGGCAGGGACTAATAAAATAAAGTGGCAACGTTGACTTACATGTTAATTAACCACATAAACACCATGACATTGTTTTTTTCAAAGAATGACAAAGCATCGTGTAAAGATAAGGATAACACCATTAAAAATGAATCTAAATTTACACCCACAATCTCTTAAAATGACACTTACATAAAAGAAAATGCTAAAAATGAAACAATGAAAACAAATTATAAAAATACAATTCATTAAAAATAAAAATATGTTTAAAAAATACATATAAACAATTATTGTATTTTTATTCATTAAAAATAAAAATATGTTTAAAAAATACATATAAACAATTATAAAAAAAAATCCAATAATGAAAATCACTTTTGAAAATCAACACTTTTCTTCAATTACAAATAATCATATGAAAACATACAATTCAACTACAAATAATTACACTACAACATAAAATTTTAAGATAACTAATTAAAAACTTATATATTTTAAGATAACTAATTAAAAACTTATATAAAAAATAACATACATTCAAGGTTTATTATTTTTTAAATTTAACAATTTTAAATTGGTGAAAATAAAGTTTGTCCAAATTTTTATTTTTCAAAATTAAATTTTATATTTTTATTTTTAATTTAATAAATATTATTGAATTATAAAAAATTGTCTTCACTTTAATTTTAAAATAAAAAAATAATTAAATAAAAACTAAGTAATAATATAACAATGTTTTCAATTTTAAATAAATATTTTATAATGATTTAAATACTTTTAAATTTATCTTTCTTTATTTTTTTTTTAATGTGGAAAGGCTTAAACCTAAAACTAAACTATAGTGGTCTATTAACAATATAATGTGAAGTTAAAAAGTGACTTGGGTAGGTTATTTTGATCCTCTTTTACTTAATGTTATAAGTTATAATAAAGTAAAGTATATGGAAAAATATAAATTCTAATTTTATTTTTTTTAATAAATTTATATAAAATATTATATTTTATCATATAATTTTTTTAATAAAGTGAAATTTTATAAAATATTAAAAATGTTATAAATTATAATAAAGTAAAGCATATGGAAAAATACAAATTCTAAAAATTATTTTTTTTAATAAATTTAATTAAAAAATAAATTTATATAAAATATTGTATTTCATAATATAAATTTTATTAAAATGAAATTTTATAAAATATCAAAAACAATTAAATAAATAAATTAAAATAAAATTAATAAAAAAATACAATAAAATTAACAATATTAAAAAAAATCAATCTAAAATATAAATTTACATATTGCATTTTAAAATAAAAATTTAATTAAAAAATAAAATAATAATTTCAATTGCAATATATGCAATCATAACATTCAATTAAGTAAATTATATTTATCTTGAATAATTGAAAATCTTAATTCCTTATACATTTTACATCTATATTAATGCATTTCATTCCAATAATAAACAATAACATGAATTACTTTTCAAACCATGATTTTTAAAAACATTTTTGTTCTCTTTAGATTTTATTTATATGATGTTGAATAATTGAAAATCTTAATTTTTTATACATTTTACATTATATTATTACATTCCATTTCAATAATAAACAATAACATGAATTACTTTACAAACCATAATTTTTAAAAATATTTTTGTTCTCTTTAGATTTTATTTACATGATGTTGTAGCAAATGCATATAATTACTAATATAAAATTAAAATTACTTTTCAAACTATAATTTTTAAAAATATTTTTATTTTCTTTGGATTTTATTTACATGATGTTGTAGCAAATGCATATAATTACTAATATAAAATTATTATATCTATATTTACATGATGTTGTAGCAAATGCATATAATTACTAATATAAAATTAAAATTACTTTTCAAACCATAATTTTTAAAAATATTTTTTGTTCTCTTTAGATTTTATTTACATGATGTTGTAGCAAATACATATAATTACTAATATAAAATTATTATATTTATATTACTGCATTCCATTTCAATAGTAAATAATAACATGAATTACCTTTCAAACCATAATTTTCAGAAATACTTTTGTTCTCTTTAGATCTTATTTAGATGTTGATGTAGCAAAAACATATAATTACTAATATAAAATTATTGTTGTGTCCTCAAAACAATGACAATGACTGATATTCATCTATCAAATCAATCCACTTACATGATAATGTTATTATACTCAAACTAAGACCTTGGACCCCTCTACAGTGATAAATTTTCAATTAGAGTAATAAATTTTTCCAAAAGAAAATTTCACATTATATTAAGTATAATATAATCTAATATTGTCCAGAGAAGAAAATATAATATTGTCCAGAGAAGAAAATATAGAGAAAAAGTCTAATAAAAAAATAAAATGAGCCAAGGCTAACAAACTTATATCCATCGAAAAAAAACTGAAAGTATTTTATGCACCAATAGTCTTTTATGCACCAATTCCTTTATGCACTAGTTCCAGTCTAAAAAAAGTCCCTAGACAGTGGATAGCATAAAACCAGCAGAAAAGAAGCTAAAGAGATATGTACTGAAGTGGACACTCATGTCCATCCATTCAAAAGGTATACGCTATCCATCAATTACCGTGATATAACATACAACAAGATGCGATATTTGATAATCCATCTTTTGTTATCCTTGTTGAGACAAGGCTTGGATGAGACTAACTTACTGCAGCTAGCAGCAACAAAGTCAAGACCCTCGGCTGTAACAAAATTGTAATTGGTGACATCTGGATATTTACACTGAAAGGCGTACACCTATTGATAATGGGCACATTTAATATGTTTTTAGTACTTAATCAATTTTGTATGGACAAGATTAAATATTGTTGGAATATTCTTAGTCGTCCCAATAAATCAATGGTTGTGATTTCAACCACTAACTTCCTCACTAT
>SNQJ01S0038612.1:0-52493 GCA_010110895.2 Picea sitchensis
AGGAGGTTGCCCCCTCGAAGAGGCTTATTATCTGAAATTATCTCTTTTTCAAGGCATTGAGTACTTTTCCTGAGGTTTTTCTATGCTATATTGATGTTTGGTTCTTAACATATCCTTAGTGCATTTAATTATCTCTCCCACCACAATTTTCTAGCAGCTAAAATAAATCTCTTGTGTTACTTTGATTTGATAAAGACAAAATAAATTTCTAATTGTTTCAACTAACAATTCAATTTTTTCAGCATTAGCTTGACCATAATACATTGGTATTTCAAGGTTCTCATCAACCTTAAATTGAAATATTGGAAGATGAAGGAAGAGAGTTGTTTTAACTTTAGCGTCTAATATTCTCACCTATGGAATCCTCTGGGTTAGCCTTTTCTCCTTCATGCTTAGTCTTTACTAAGTGTCCTTCCTTACATTTCATTACCAGTCATTGTGTTACCACATTTTTTAATGCAACATTGCTTTTCAACATTTGAGTAAACTAGGATTTCAGATCTTGTCATATTCTTCATGAGAAGTCCCTGCCATTTTTGGCTTTTTGCTTCTCTTTAGACCTTGTAGTGATACTTGTCTATTGTATTCATATACACTATGGGTGTTTATCATACAAGTTGTTCACAAAGTTTTTTTGAACTTGGGCTTTAATACCATATAATTTTTAAATTGTAGGCCCATGTCTCGTCCATCTTGCCAACATAGATCTTCACTTTAAAAGTAATGTGTAATGTCTTTTCAATTATTTGTCACACAAAGTTCAAGATTCTTGTGATGTTACTCACCAAAGGCATGAATGCATATCTCTATCTTTTTTCTGGTTTTAGTTCTTGGTTTGTTGGCTTTATAGTGCCAAGCTCAATGTCATACTATCAACTCTACAATTCTCCTATACCATCAAACAAGGTACTTTGATACTACTCTCTGCTTACTAAAATATTCAACCCCAACAATATTAATAATAACACATTTTCTCACTCCTTGCATCATCAAGTAAAATATAAGATGCAATAAGCAATATTCTTGTTATTTCCGTAATCATAACCAAGATGAATATAAACTCTAGCATTGTGGTTGAGCATTTCAACACTATTTTGATAAACTTAGAGAAAAAGGGAGGTAATATAGTTCATGACCCCATGAGAGAAATAATGGAGCACTTAATTTCTGATTTGGATCTTTCATATGTAAAACCAGCCAAAGGAAAGTATACTTGGAGTAACAACAGAGTGAATCCTAGTTTCATTGTAGCTCATTTGGATAGGTTTCTCATTCATGGTGATTTTTAATCTCTAATTATATTATCTGTTCTAAAATTATACCTTTTGTTGTCTTCGATCATAAGCTTATTGGTCTAACCTTTGAACCCTTAGAAACTTTTGGGCCCATTCCTTTTAGATTTAACCCTCTCTATCTTCAAAAGGAGGAAGTTTTGGATCTTGTAGAGGATACTTGGGAGAAACCAATTACAGGGTCTCCGAACTATATCTAGGAATCTAAACTAAAGGTAGTCAAATAGATTTTGAAATATTGGGTTAAAATACTAAATATTCCTCTAGAGAAAGAAAGGAAAGAATATAAAAAACAACTAGAAGGAATACAAAAAAAATGGAAGAGGAGGAGTTCACTGAGCACATGTTATAGGAATAAAGAGACACAATCCAAAAGTTTCATACGGTCTTTAGAAAGGAGGAAGAGGAATGGTGATTAAGATCGTGGAGCCTTTGGTTGAAAGTGGGAGATAGAAACACTTCTTTCTTTCACATGAACACTAAAGCACAGGGGCATAGGAATATAATTAAAATAATGTACTTACAAAGAGGGTAGAAGATAGAAGATTTCATAGAAGTGAAAGAGGAAGCTAGGAAACACTTTGAATAACTTTATGCAACAACGGAAAAAGAAGATAGAGAAAAAACCAAAGAAATCATGGAACACATTGACTAGACTATGAACATATTGGTTTTTGTTGTAGAGTCTTTTTTGAGCACGGGCATGTAGCAAATTCCTCTCTAAAGGAAAAGGATTTTCAATCTAATAGGAAGAAGAATAACAAATCTTATTGTTGGAAATCCCAATCTAGGTGCAACAACCCGCAAACTACACCTAACAAGAAACTTAGGCCTCAACCTAGAGTAAAGAAGATATCCCAAAATGGAGGTACCTACCCTTTTGTCCAACAAACAATAGGCCATTATCTTATTAGGGAGGAAGGATGAACCTTCAACATAACCTATGAGTTGAATTTTGGATCCACTCAAGGGAATGAGGAGAGAAGTCCACATAGGGAGAATGTCACATTAGGGCATAAGGTCTCGCGACCATATGGAGTTTCAAAAGGGGTAGAGAGAATGTAGGTAGAGTTGGGAGTCCTATGGTCATACAACCATATGGTCTCTCATGGGAATGGTTGCTTGGACACTTTAATTCTTAGAAGGGTGGATCTGATTCCTTTGTACTTAGAGGGAGATCACTAGTTTGGGCCATTGAAGAAAAGGATCATGTGTACGCAAGGAGAACTTGTTCTCCACTAGAGTATTTTCCTTTGAATTGTGGATATTTAATTGGATATATTTGGAATGTTGTGTCCTAATTGATTGGAAAGCTTGAAAGGGTTGTAGAACCAAAATTTAACTCACAAGAAGAATGGTCACCATTATCTTCAAGCAAATTGTCAGATTCACTTGTTCCCAGAATGATTTGGTTGTTAGTTTGTATGTGGATACCAAGACTTAGATGGTTTAGATGACTTAGGATGTGTAGATTGAGGGAATTTCAAAGGAACTAGCAATAGTTTCAAAGGAAATGCTACCTGGCATAGAAAATGTTGGGGGGNAAAATGGCTTGAAATAAAATGACATGAAGAAAGTAAAACTATTGCAATAACTTGCATGAAACTACTACATGAACTTGTAAACTACTATAGAAATGAGAATATCATATAAAAGAGGGTTCTTTTCATTCCCTTGAGTGGGACCTACTCAAGGTCTCTACAAGAACCCTTGGTGAAACCATAAATTCTCGAAAATGTAGTCTCCTTATTCAGAAATTTAACTCATGACAACAATGTGTCCTCTACAATTTGAATTCACTATCATAATTATGAAAGTATTTTTCCAAAGACAAACTATGTACCAATCATTAGATCAAAACCTCAAGCATGCTTAAATTCATATAAAATAAAAATTAAACCAACGTATATCACACAAACTCATCAACCTAATTACTCATAAAATTCAATATGCATGGGGAGATAAATGGTTCTAGAAACATGCCAAAGTATATTTGTAGCTGCAATATTTCAACGGTTGATCAAAATATGTTTATGTGTTTATATATTATTGCACATCGACTTATAAAATTACTTATATCTCAAAAATATACTGATAGGTCACAACCTAGAGAGACACCAAATTGATGTATGAGACCCGCTTGTTTGTGGGACAATGAATAAACCCTCTATGCATCCCACAAACGTAGGGGTATCATACATTAATTTGATGCTAGTAATGTCCTAGAAATTATCAATATCTTAATAATAATCAAAATAGTAGTTTTACATTTCTATGTCTCCATAAATTTTACATTGAGTTCTATACTTTAAAAAACACGTCAAAACTCTTACCTTATAATTATACTTTCTCTAGGTCCATTAGCCCATACAACTTGATAAGATTTTTCCACGAGATGCATTTCCATCACCAAGACTTGCATGAATCATAAAAGACAAATTCTTTATATGAGTAAATAATATATAAGCAAATAAACAGGCATTTAGTAATGTAAAATACTCTAGAAAAAACTTAAGTGGTCACATACCTTAATGAGCTTCTCTTTGTTTTGAGAATAGGTTATTCTCTAGTGAACAGGGCCAACCACGTGAAGGTGGAAACTCATATGGTCCCTCCACCCCCCCCACCCCCCTTCACATCGCTCTCTATTCCCCATACCAAACAAATGATTTTGTTTATATAGAAAACATATAAGCATTCATGCATAACTAGGATAGTCATCAAAACATATGAACATATAAACATTGAAGCATAATGTTGTAATTCATATAAAAAATGTTTCATACTAGCAACATCGATAAACATCCAAATACAAGTCATGAATTTATACATCTATTTTTTCTTTGATTTATGTTTTTTTACATTCACAAAATTGACAATTGGGGTATCATAATCATCCTTTGACACTGTATTTCTTGCGCCCTGTCCTTCTATTGTTTGTGTTTCCATGCTCTTATGTACCATACTTCTGGTATGTTGCTAAGAAGGGCGTGGAGGTATCTGTGCAGGGTCATGAACTGCAACAACGAAAATGATCATATCGATATGTTGAAATATAATTGAAATAACTATTTCATTATTTTGATTAACATTACAATATTTCTCTTTACCTGTATGTGTAGCTGTGACAATTGGTCCATTAATTTATTGTCCACTTGGTTCCTCTCACAGTTCACCCTCCTAAGCTACATGCTCTTTCATTTAAAGAATATAATATATAAGTATAAGTTAGGAAATAAATATCTACAATCACAATAAATATTTATAATTCTGAAGCATACATATCAGAATGGGTACTCTGATCCCCACTATCATTGGACATGTGCTCCCTATTATGAAGTGGTGTCTGCTGAATACTGCTAGATTCACTGCTGTGATTGCACTGTTGCTTGAAAACAAACATAAATACTTAGTTAAGGGTGATATAATAAAATATGAATAAAATTTACAAGCATGCTACTGTAGTTTCCTTATTCATTTTATTTACTTGCGTGGCTGGGGAGATTGGAGTCTTTCCCAAGATTCTCTTATATTCAATCACACTTTTAAATTCATGCTTGTAACCAAGATTTAGGTCCTCGTTGATGGTAGCAGTTTCAAACTTATTTAACTGCAATGCATAACACCATTAAAATTACCAATAACAAAAACATATATTTGTTCACTAATGTTAAATAAATATTCACCACAGTTAATCATTTAATTCTTACGATTTAGGATTTTAGTTTTCCATAGCCACCTTGGCCTAGTTTATGCTACCCATGATTTTCCATTCTAGCCTTGGTTGCTTTGGAGGTGTGAGGTAGCCTATATATGGAATTTTTGAAAAACATTAGATATCGGAATTGTTACTTAAGACGAGAAAGAAAAACATAAATGAGCATATTTCACTAATAAGATGACATGTGTTGTACCTTGCTTGACCAGGTCGTGGATGTCTTCCTTGGCTTTTAAACAAGTTCTCCTTTGCATCCTCTATCAGGGCCTTCCACTCTTTCTCCAGAACCATGAAAGGGAGCTCATGCTTGAGGTCTAATTGCAATTTCTCCCTATATTGGGCCCTGGTATATTTTAAATTCTCGCCGGCTAACTTTGTAACCACTTTCTTGTTGAACATATTACCAAACAATTTTACCATGTGGCCTATCAATTCATCTTTCTTTTCGCTATCTTGTCCATTCCACTGTGTGCGAATGGTGGGGCTAAACAACTCCAATGATTTGTCATTCAAGTTTCTATAGAAAACATTGTCTCCTGCAGAAACGTGTTATCCATTAATTTATAATAATCTCAACATTCATTTCAATTTCATGATAAAAATGAATCAATTAATTAACAAACACCTACAATCTTATGAATCTTGATTGGAACACATGCGTCATCCACCAGAAAGGTGAGATCTAGTGATCTGGTTCTTTTAATTCATGTTTCTCCATGAATAGTTTCCTCACCATCTACAATACATTCATCTCCAGAGTCATGTAGAGTCCCAGGCTCTGGATCATCATGCTCTAGCATGTCATGTCGATCAAAATCATTGCACTCATCAATGGATTCGAGGGGAACCTCACGAGGGTAAAAAAGACTCACTTGTACTTTTCTATATCAACTTTTTTGTTGCATTGGACCATCACTGCTACCTATAGTAGTTGCAGGCTCGATAGGTTCCCAAGGCACAAAGTTTAAAAAATCCTACAAATAGAAAACTTTACTTTATCAGATCATATAGAAAATATAAAACAAAAAAATAGATATGAAATTGTCATAGCTGATAAAAATATGTGAAGATGCCACTTACCCCAAAATTAGTTATTAGATTTTGTAGATCTGCAATTCTTTCCCTGTCCTCCTGTGTCAGGGGTATTTTGTGAAACAAACCTAGATATTCTATGTTTTCCTTCTTCAAGGCCTTCACGATATTTTCTATTGGGTCAGTGGAATAAAATATGTCGTCATCATCAAGATCCTCAGTGGGTGCCTTCCCACGTTGACCATGCCACAATACATTGATGAATAAAATTAATGAGAGGAGCTTTAACATTTGAGAAATTTAGTTATTGTAGTCATAAGTTATTACTATATTTAACATGTACATGCTGAGGCATTGTTATCACACAGTTTGTAGCTAGGTCAAAAGGCTAGAGGATTGAGGCCAAATTGGCGTAGTAGGAACCTTCCACACCCAATGTCACCTCAATGGGGAGGTTCTTTCTATTTAGGGAGGTTAACACAGGAGAGACGTCCTCGACAACCTGGGGTTTTGAAGAGATCAAAGTATAAAGATCAAGGCAAAGTTTCCTCTTCACAGGTTACCACCAATGGTCAGATAATCCGGTTAATCAGCCAATAAAGAAGTGTATGCCCAAAAGAGAACACCTTCCCAGAACAAGACAATAAAAAGATAATATGTATGCAGGCTATATATCAGTGGGTTAGTACTTCTTGTGACTATCTGACCAATAATATATAAGCAATGTGAAGCAACATATATTAATAAGATGAACGTTTTGTCAATATAGCAATGGAGAAGTATCAATTCATCAATAACTACTGAGATGATGTAATAAAAAATGTATCTAACCAATCTTTATTCAACAAATGATTTCAATCATCATCTAATTTCTTATCATCAAAAAGTTGCTGCGTCAAGATGGAATAATCAAGTGTGACATCAACCTAGTTAGGGTTAGCTAGTTAGTTAGGGTTTCAAAATTCAAAGTTTTGAGAGTTGGTTTGGACACTAGCACTTCAATGTTGTGTGTCTAAGATCAGTGCCTAAGGGTATATGGACTCATTCAAGGAGAGGATGCAAGGTTGAAGGAGTAACAGATCATGATGAAAAGCATATGAAAACCCTAGTTGTAAACCTTTCTTCAAGAGAAATGGAAAACATGCCAAGAAAATCCTTCCATCAACAAGTGCGCCTCCTTTAAAATAAAAAATACCCAAACTAGGGCGCAAAAATCAGACCTCACAAGTGTGATTTGTTTTGTTATGTTCAAATGAGGGGAAAACATCCTCAATGTATAGTGTATCATGACCTATAATTAAAATTAGGTCATTGAAAATAGCTAATAAGGCTACAAACCAAAATCATATTGTTTTTACATTAACTGCTAAGTAAAACACATAAATGAGAAAAAAGTGAGACGTCAAGCCCCTTTGAGGGAGACGTTAGGCCCTTTTGGGGCTATTCCAGCATCTAGAAGTCAAACGTTAGCCCTTCCTGGGCTCCTCCAAGATGCCACACGTGCCAGCCATCCTATCAAACTGTCACATGCTCAAGGTGATGTCCAAGCCTCCTGGGTTATGTCTTGGTCATCAAAAGGAAAGTGTTCCATCTGAAGTGGGTCAACCCCCCTGGGCTACGCTCAGCCAAAGTGTCCTGGGTGGAACATCCTTCTTCTTCTCATGTGTAAAGGCTCGACCAATCACTGTCCTATCTCTGCCCCTGATGGGGTCCCAACAACCATATGATAGGCTCTTCAGCCCCATGGAGGTCTGAGCTAATCATCTCCCCATGTGTACCGGTCCAACTGGTACCTGTCTGTCAGGCATGGTCCTGCACATCAAAAACATCACCCTCCATGGGCTCATTATTCATAGGGATCATATAAATGTCAATCAAGTTTCATCATTAATTTTATCAAATATATGCATTAAACCCTTGATATATCATTCAATAGCTCAAAGACATTATAATGACCTACTATACAAAGCCGAAGAAAAAGACAAAATGCCCTATTGGGCCAACATCCATAAGAAAAGGAAAGTTTCTAGAGGGTATCATCCAAGCCATGTAAAACAAGGTGGTGTGGTCAAGGGATGTCCAGACATATGGGTAGAGTGAAAGACAAGGGTGTACGATATTACCTATGGGTGCCTTTGTAGAAGGCGAGTTGTACCTGTCATGGATGCAATTCTTTCCAAGCCCTTTATTGCCTTTATTCTTTTTTTTCTTTATTGTTTTTTCTTATTTATTTTATTTCAAGGTCTAACTAGAGGACATTGCCTTGGTGTGGTGACCAAAGCTAATAGTGTTACCCACAAGTACTTTCATAGAGATGATAAGGCTGGCTCATGATAAGACCCCCTTTCCTTTGGCCATGTAACCAAAGGTCACTGCCCTGGCATGGTAACTAGATAATGGCAATGTCATACTACTAGGTACCCATGAACATAATGGACTGGCTCGTGATGAGACCCCCCATCTTCTTGGCTAGGTCTTGTTTTGTTATTTTTCTTTAGATCCCTCTTCTTTCTTGCTGAGAGTATTTTTATTGCCTTCTTGGGGATCCCTGAGCAAGGCATCTCTAGGTTTCATTTTTTATGGATTTTATCTTTTACTAGCTGCTTTTACCTTTTGGGCCTTTCTTCTTCCCACAAGATAAGGTGTAACCCCACAAAAAGATCATCTTAATGCCTAGACTAGGGGAATGGGGTAGATAAGATGTAAAAGTGATGATATGATGGGAACGGATGATGGCTCTTCAGAAATCTCCCGGTGGCAAACCAAAACCTATGGGAACAGGCTTGCTAGGACACCCTGTTAGTCCCCCCAACCATGCTCAAGTGTGTTAGTGTAAGATCCAAGAATTCATTAGAAATACAAGGAATTTGATGCATATATCTGAAGGTTATAATGATAAAAAATGACACATACCATGATACCTACACCAATTACCTCATGGAGCAAGAGTCTTCTCCAATACAAGACCAAGCTGATGGTGATGGATGTTGTTTCTGCTAAAAAGACAAGTCTGATGAAAGAGAAGAAAGATGGGCCCTCCAGGGCCATGTTCAGGTCAATCCTTCTATCGGTACTCCATGTCTAGGACCTGTGGGCCTCGAGACATGATCTCCTAGTTATCCCTAGAAATCGGGGATAATAGGCACAACAGGTTCCTTTCCACGGTCACCATGGACATATGTAGCGGGTGATTTTCCATGGTCACCCTGGACAGATGTTGACACAATAAATCAATCAACAAAAGTTATGAAATTCACCTGTAACATTAAAAAAATGAAATATTGTAGTAGTATCAGAAAATAAATAATGAAATTTCAGAAATTTAGTTGTTGTAGTCATACGTTGTTACTATATTTAACATTTACCTGCTGAGGCATAGCGGGTTCATTTCCACGGTCACCCTGGACAGATGTAGTGGGTGATTTTCCATGATCACCCTGGACAGAATTTGACATAATAAATCAATCAACAAAAGTTATGAGATTCACCTTTAACATTAAAAAAATGAAATATTGTAGTAATATCAGAAAACAAATAATGAAATTTTAGAAATTTAGTTGTTGTAGTTATAAGTTGTTACTATATTTAACATTTACCTACTAAGGCACAACGAGTGCATTTCCACGGTCACCCTGGACAGATGTAGCTGGTGATTTTCCACGGTCAACCTGGACAGATGCAGCGGGTGATTTTCCACAGTCATCCTGGAAAAAATTTCACACAATAAATCAATCAACAAATGTTATGAAATTCACCTGTAACATTAAAAAAATGAAATATTGCAGTAATATCAAAAAATAAATAATGAAATTTCATAAATTTAGTTGTTGTAGTCATAATTTGTTACTATATTTAACATTTACCTGCTAAGGCACAATGGGTGCATTTCCATGGTAACCCTAGATAGATGTATCGTGTGATTTCTCACAGTCACCCTGGATAGATGTTGACACAATAAATTAACCAGCAAGAGTTATGAAAGTAATTGTAACATTAAAAAAATGAAATATTGCAGTAATATTAGAAAATAAATAATGAAAAATGAAATGTATGTGTTGGGGCTCAGAAATGTCCCATTTTCATCCACCTTTCCCTTCATCATTATTCACATTTCATCGCCCCATTAACCTTTCATGATATCATTTCATAAATATAGTTGGGTTTCACCTTATTATTTTCCACTTTATTCATTTTAGTATTAAAAGAGAATTTGTGATTAAATGTTAGAAAATTGACATGTTTTCATATATATCTCAAAAATGTGTGGGCTTTGTAATGTGAGGGAATATGAGAAGGATTAATTCAAAAGGACTTCTCGAATACTTCCTCCACCATTTCAAGATTTGAGGAGATAATCCAAGCCTAGTCCAAGGAGATTTGGTTGGAATATCTTATCCAAGATATATGAGAGATATGTGTGAGGATTTGAAGGGATTATATTTTCTAATAATGGGAAATAGGTTGAGAGAAAAGTGGATCTGTAATAATGAGATGGTTATCTTATCTTCAAGGCTCTCATGTATAAAAGAGAGTGCTCTCTCTTCATGAGGGAGTAGTAATCAAGAAGTAGAGAATTAGAGTAGTCATTAATGGTAGTCATTAGGATTCGAAAGAGAAAGGGATTCTTAGCTTTGATTCATGGTTTTGGTTTTCATGCTTTCATTATTCTTTTATGAAGATTGATTTTATTTTTGTAATATAAGATTGCTTCATTGGTGAGAGCTCTCATATGTTGTTGTGCCATTCAAAATCTTCACATGTTGTATTTGATTTTCCTTAATGTAGTTCTCCATTTCTAGATTAATTCCATTTACACAATTTCCCATTCCTAGATTAATTTCAATTCCAAGTTGTGTGTTTCAATTTCCTGCATTAGATTAATGATTCAATTTTAGTCATAAATTAAACATTAGATTAGATTAGTCTCACTTCAATCTTGCATATACTTTGTGTGTTCTTCACAAGTTTATGAACCTTAGATTGACAACTTAAATAGTTGGGCAAGTACTACAACTCAATTAATACAACATTAGTTCGTTCTCTTGTTACGATTTTTGTTCCTTTTGCAGGTAGTGTTGTTCATTTGAATGGAACAATTGTCATTCCTTTTTTTACGATTTCTGTTCATTTGCAGGGGTTGCATCTCTAGAGGATGGGTATTGAAAATGGAAGGTAAGAACCTACATAGGTAACAAGTAAAACACTTGTGCCAGTGACTACCTTTGGATGATGCATAGAGGTTATATTTTAGGACATCTTTAGAGCCCAACATTTTGGCACCGTTGTCGGGGAAGCATGATGGATTGAGGTATTAGTTTATTTTTCATTTCAATTCATGCAAGTGTGATCTAGGGGTGTTGGTAAGGGTTCATATAATCTCGTGAGAGGAGACTCCTCATGTTCTCCCTACCAACTAGGTAAAAGTAGTTTCAATTTATGCAAATTTCAATTTATGAAAGAGTGTTTATTTCATGCAAGTGTGATCTAGATGTGTTTGTAAGGGGCCATAGAATCTCGTTAGAGGAGACTCCTCATGTTCTCCCTACCAACTAGGTAAAATTAGTTTCAATTTATGCAAGAGTGTTTAATTCATGCAAGTGTGATCTAGATGTGTTGGCAAGGGGTCATAGAAGCTCGTGAGAGGAGACTCCTCATGTTCTCCCTACCAACTAGGTAAAAGTAGTTTCAATTTCCACACGATTAGTTTCAATTTATGCAAGTGTGATCTACATGTGTTGGTTCTAAGGGTCATAGAGCAACTTCAGTGTAGATTCCTCACTGTCCCTACCAACTATCAAGAGCATTTAATTTCTGCAACTGTGAAGAGTAATTTTTTTATGTTTTAGCAAGAGTGTTTTTTTAAGTTTTTCATTTTGATTTGGGTGTTGTAAGAGTCCTTTTTTTTAACATGATTTAACAATGAATTTAAGCTTGGAACAACTCACTTAGATCCTAGCAAACGTCAGGGTCTCCTCTTCTATGGAAGAGGATATCTATGACAAATTACACCTACGAAAGCCTGATCGAATGTTGGTTTCAAGCAAGTACTAGGTTAGTTCCTCTTAGTTTTCCTTTTTATTTTGTTAATTTAGAACTTCAACAGCTAATTTCACATGTCCATACATATTCCCAACTGTCAATTGTGAAATTGAAAGATAACATATTTTTATTATTGTTGCGTGCATGGCTACATTGGTTGTTTGATTATATGTAACTAATCTCTCATTTCTAATTAGCGTAGTGTAGGTAGGGTTTTATTTTCAAGTTTTTTATTTTTTCTAGAATATATATGCTCTCCTCCACGCTTCATGCGATCACGAGGATCAAAAAGTAGGATGACTGATTGGTTGATTCCAAGAATATCAATTAATTGTTGAAATGAAAAATTGCCTAATCCATTTTTCTGTCTACGAATTGTATCCATTTGCTCACAAATTTTTAATAAGCTTGCAAAATAAATTTTTTTTTTATTCTTTATTTTGAAGACATAATAGAAAAAATAAATAAATTAAAAGTTGCACATGCTTCTGTCTGCAAAGAAAAACATTAAAACAGTAAGTACATTAAAATAATAATAATAATAATAATAATAATAATAATAATAATAATAATAATAATAGCAGCCCCTAGGGGGCATCTCAATTGGCAAGTGTCGTGATATGAAGTCTTATGTTCGATGAGGTTCCAAGTTCAAATCCCCCCGACTTACCCATGCCTGCGGAAGGGGCATATGTATGGCACCTGGAGGTTATAGTGGTAGCGGTCGGAATCGACCTCGTGTCACGCGAGTACGAGATCGGCCCAGTTGCCGATTCCGCCAGTCATAAAAAAAATAAAAAAAAATAAATAAAATAATAATAATAATATAGATGAATAAGGTCTACAATTCATACAAGATAAGAGTTGCGCAGAAACTCCAAGCTGAAACAACAGTTGAACAACTTCATGACTGCACTCTTCTCATTTTAACCTTCATCCTGGTTTATTTTTGGATTTGCATGTTGTTATCATTGAAATTTCGTTCGCAAATGGTTACAAGAATCCAGCATCGTCAAACAGTTATGAGGTCACCCATGGACCAAAATTACCAAAAACGCATTTCCAAAGGGTCAAAACCTATACAACGAGTGACAAAATTAAAGTGCGCTATGACTACACAGGGCGTGCGCGCACATGCGCAAAACAAAAATGCAAGAAAAGCACACATGCACCCGATGGATGACTGTGTTCACTAAAAGCTAG
The DNA here is from genome assembly GCA_010110895.2 of Picea sitchensis. NCBI lineage: Eukaryota > Viridiplantae > Streptophyta > Pinopsida > Pinales > Pinaceae > Picea > Picea sitchensis. The sequence goes on from SNQJ01S0038612.1 coordinate 13,285, forward strand.
GCACATTTGAGAACGACACATTTATGAGAATGGTCGGCCTCCCACCCGCTTCTGGTTCAACTTCCAAGTTTATTTGACACTCAAATCTAGATTGGATCCGACTGGGTGGCTGGTCAAAGACCTAAAAATGCCTTAATTAGCCTCTTTCGACACTACAAGATGGTTGCACAATACCTCAAAGAGGTGCTATAAAAAGGTCATGGGTGCACTTCATTTTTTAAGGGATTCAATAGCAAAGTTATGCTGCTACTATTCTCTTGAGGAATCCTCTATTCGCATCAAGAGTATACTAGCACCATTACGTTGGGCAATCCATCTCACCCCTTGAGTGGATTAGCAAAGAATTATTTCACCATTTTCATTCAAAGTTGTAAGAAGAGATTATTTGTGGGGATCCAAGAGCCCTCCCTTGGAGGAAGAAGGGACTCATACTCCTCTTTCTTCTTGGTGTTTTCTTTCACTGACATAAACCTTACCATTGGTGACATGGGTCTTATTGTTTCTTTTGTTCTTATGCCCCTATGCTCACTATTTTAGTTGTTATGTTATTTCTTAGTTTAATTCTTATTTGTTCTTTTATATTTCTTTCTCTAACCCTTTTCCTTACAGTTGTCCTGCTTAGCAAACCCAACTAAGCTTGCAAGCACCTCCATTTTTCTCATCTAGGTGGAAAAAGAGGTTCTACACACGCCATGTTTTTGCTCTTGCCCCTTATATTGTAGATGCTTGGAAATAACCCTGCAAACAAATAAAATATCATGAATTTTAAATGCCTAGAAACCACAGCATCAACTCGATTAAACAAATAAACAATTTGTGAGGTTCTATTTTTCTGCCCATCAATAATTTGACTGCTCCTCTCTTCACTTTAAAATTTATAGACGTTCCCATTCACTATCCTCTAACTCGCACAGGCTATATTACAGATACCAACTCTGGACAATGTCTTCATTGGATTGTTACAGATATTTTGTTGTGCAGAGGTGTTACTGGTTTTGATGGCATGCAAACGATTGCTTGCTCATTTCACCTCATGAATTTAACTCAGAGATCTTTGTGGAATCAAAGTGGGTCGCATTAAATTTTATTTTTTTAGAAAAACGAGAAATCGATAGATTCTTCTTGTGCATATACACAACATTGAAGATCAAGCTTTGATTATTTGTTTTTTTTTCATGTTTAACTGAACAATAAAATTTTGATTATCCGATTTGATTGTATTAATGATTTGCAACGATCTTCTTCTATATCGGTGATATCATTTCCAAACCGTCACACTATATCAGGTTTTCCACACTCCCCAAAATTGAAAACAATATGCTAACAGTATATTTTGAATGTATTTCTAATGAACTGCAGGGATTGAGATTAGAATGGGTTACGAGTTTTCCACAAGGGCATGCAGATCCACTTACAAGGGCACCAAATTAGACATGTAGGAAGTTACAAAGAGCTTCCATGATGTGACTACTAAAAGTATATTATGGATCAGAATATATGCAAAAATCAAATATAAATTCATATCTGAGCTGTGCAGCAGAAACTAGTTTGAAAATAGAGCAGTCGACAGACACCAATTCACAATGGCTACTTTAAGAGGAAGTATCATGCAATCCAGATGGGTTATTCAGAATGTGGAAGATTTGAATGCTTGCCTGGTCACATTTATTGTTCAGCTCAATCCTGTTGGTTGGGTGTTCAAATGGGTAACCATTGTCAATGGAGATGTTCCTAGCAAGGCTGAATGGATCCGCTTCATCAATTAGAGGCCAACCAACTTAAAATTTCTGAATCTGTCTCACTGATGTTCTATCTATAAAAGGTGTGTTGTGTTGCAGAGGTGATCAGATAGAAAAATATATTCATTCATTCTACACAATTAAACTATCTATGGAATATAATGAACGATTGGAATTAATGATTTCAAGAAGGTGGAGATGCTTATCTGCGGAGGAGCCCACATAGAGGCATTGAAGAGTTGTGAGAGAATGGAGATCATGTCTTAACAACCACAATGGCAATGGAAGACATGCCCAACCCGAGAGTAATGGGAGACATGCTCATTCTCCCCACGAACAAGATTCTCATCATCAACGGGGCCAAAAATGGCACCGTCGGCTAGGAAGATGGGCAGGAGCCTGCATTTTCTACGCTCCTCTACACGCCCGTCGAAGAAATTAGCAAGAGGTTTACAAATTTGGCTCCAGCTACAATCTCGAGAATGTATCATTCCACTTCTCTTGTGCTACCCGACGGGTAAGTTTTAGTAGCCGGGAGAAATTCCCATCAGATTTATAATCTTTCTACCAATCCATTCCCCACAAAACTGAGATTGGAAGCCTATGTTCCTGCCTATCGGCATTCCCTCTACGATCACAAGCGAAAGACCATTTACATATTGTTCCTTTAAATATTCCAGCGTCAATTTTCCACGCGGTCCATGGAGATGTGTTCATGCCCCCTACTCATTCTAGCTTGCCGTGTGTATGTGGGAACTGGTGTTCAGTTATTTTTTTTTTTTTTTTTTGAAAAGACACTTGTCACGATGATATTTTCTATTCTTGGTTTTCTTCCCCCTTCCAACCATGGTGGGTTGATGAAAACTATGGTTCTATTGTGGGTGTTCATGGGTTTGTTCGTTGGCTACTCTTCTGCTTGGTTATATATGATGTTCAAGGGCTCAGAATGGAAGAAAAACACACTAAAGACTGCTTTCATGTTTCCTGGAATTGTTTTCTGCATTTTCTTTGTATAAAATGCATTGATCCGGGGTATGGAATCTTCTTGTGATGTACTGTTTGGGACCATGTTTTCTTTAGTATTTTTATGGTTTGGAATTTCCGTGCCCTTGGTTTTTATTGGCAGCTACTTTGGCTACAAGAAACCCGCACTTGAAGATCCAGTGAAAAGAAGCAAAACTCCCAGGAAAATTCAAGAACGGGCTTGGTACATGCAACCTGTTTTCTCCATACTCATTTGTGGCATATTGTCATTTGGTGATATTTTCATTGAGCTATTTGTCATCCTGAATTCTATATGGTTGAATCAGTTCTACTACATCTTTGGGTTCTTGTTCATAGTCTTTGTTATCCTGCTCATCACCTGTACATAGATCATGATTGTTCTCTGCTACTTCTAGCTATGCAGTGAAGATTATCACTGGTTATGAAGAGCATATCTGACTTCAGGCTCTTCAACACTCTACTTGTTTCTATACGCAATATTTTACTTCTTCATGAAACATGAGACTTTAGTTTGCCTGATTTTCATTCTGCCAAGGTCAAATAGTCTTCAGGTTGTCAGAGTACCAAACTATCCTTCCATCATAGTCTCAGAACTAATTGGATCTGTGGTTGTGCATGGTGGCCTGTGCTATAGGTATATGAAAGTTAACAGTCGTTGTTTGATTGTGTTATAATACAATTTCATCATATGTTTTTTTATTATAAAATGATTACAATAAAAAAATGTATTTGTGATTGTTTTATTATAAAACAATTATAATAACAAAACAAAAAAAAGTTTTATTATAAACAATTTTTATTTTTATTATTTTTTTTATTTTTTTTATAATAATAGAAAAAAAACATGTATTGTTTGTTTTTATTTCTTTTGTTTTATTATAAACATAATAATAATAATAATAAGTATATAGTAATAAAATTAGGTCAAGACATAATAAAATAAAAATATATATAAATAAAATGAAGATTAAAAATAAAAATTAGAAGCAAATTATAAAAATAAAACCAAAACAAATAAATTGCAAATGGACCTTTTTTTATAAATTCCTGAAAGGAGTAGGAACACATGTTTCTGTGATTTTACACTAAGCAAGCAATCAATGATGAAAAAAATGCATGCGCAACGACCACAACAAAAGGTATAAAACACATTTTTTTTTTTTACTTTGTCGCATTTGTCCTTCTTTCTGCATGTTAAATTTTCAAACATCTCACAAGTTTTCATGCAGGATTTGTACTAATTTTTTCAGGAGCACGACTGATCATATCTTGCTGCTGAAGTGATTTTCAAAAATCACAAAAACTTTTGAAAAAAAAAAGAAAAGAAGACATGCTTTCTTGACTGCTCGAAGGAGTTATTACTCATCATAAACATCATGACATTTGTTGTTACGCAGAAACCTTTTCATAAACCCATTTGTGTCATGAATGTCTTCCTCCATTTCTCCTTCAAAGAAGATTGGTCATCCCTGTGTTGAAGCCCATCTTCCATCTGAATTATCCTTCATGTCTTCTCCCACGCCTATCTTTCTGAGTCGCATACATCTCTTTAGTTTTTTTAGTTCAATTTTCCTTGTTAATAAAACTATCCAACTCCCTTTCCATGACTACATTGCCTTGCCATACACACTCTTACTACTGAAATATTTTCATTTATAGTCCTACCACTATTTTTATCAGAACTCACGTTGACTAATGTGGGATTCCTTAAGGCCCACCTTTCAACAAGTCTTTCCCCATTGACCTCAACACCTTATCTGGGATATAGACTAGAGTCCATTTTGAGTACTTGGAGGCTTGCATGACTTAATGGAAAGTTATCTCGATGACAATCATGTGAATATATCAATGTCTCTTGATCATTAGATCTTGCAAGTGGCTCGACATGAGCACATCCATTCACACTTTGTAAGATGTACTCAAGTACCTTGGCACTCATTGACATCAATGATGAGTTTTTCTCGCATTGGTTAATGGAATTCATCAATAGCTGGTAATCCAATGACTTTTTTTCATGCTCGACATCGACACATTCATTCGCATGAGTATAATTGTACCATCAGGTTTAGCAGCAGGTGAAGACTATACACTTTTCATGAATCTATCAGTAGTTATAGTAGCATGACTTCAACGATATGAGAGTACCATATTTCCACTTTTCCATGATTCATTTAGTAGCAGTTCAGATTCCTCCACTTCACATTCTCTGAACCAACATACAACCTTTGCTTCTACAACAGTAGTCACTTTTCACATGATCCTGCAACAGAGACATCTTCCATGCTCTAGCAGCTGCATCAACCATATTCCTATTTCATAGTTCATTAACATTTTGGGTAAGTGGAGGTATGTTATTTTATAAACTTTAATCATGTAATTCCTCAACTACTAGCAATGAATAATTTGGAAAATTCCCTCCCCAAGTTCCCTTTCGTTTTTACTTCTATGACCTATTCCATGTTGTATGCAGAAATGCAACCAATTCAGTTGGGGGGTAGGGGACTTTATTCACTATCATCACTCCACTTTTCCACCGCCATCATTCCATTTTTTGTCTCATTTACCATTTATGAATATTTCTTTTCCAATGATACTCTGTTGCACTTTGCTTCATAAGCATTTTTATACATATTGGCATGATTCACACATGAACAAAAAAGGGCTTTCTTATAGTCAGTGATGTTTCCTTATGCACATTGATAGCATATAGTTTCCAGTAAGAATATGGGCAAATTATTATCATAACAGCAAGAGAACAAATAACGAAATGAATGTTGATAACACAAGAACCAACATTATTTATATTCATGGTTGTCACACAAGAACCAGCCATAAAAAAATGTCAGTTGTTACTCATGTAAATCTCATCCTGGAAACATTCATTATCATCACTCAAAGCCAACATTCAGATGCCAAAATTTCTTGAGAATATCCATGCATGGTTGCATGAGGACATGCAACAAGTTAAGTTGGGGGGTATGTTGGGGCTCATAAATTTCCTATTTTCATCCACCTTTCCCTTCATCATTCTTCACATTTCATCGCCCCATTAAACTTTCACAATAACATTTCATAAATATAGTTGGGTTTCACCGTATTATTTTCCACTTTATTCATTTTAGTATTAAAAGGGAATTTGTGATTAAATGTTAGAAAATTGACATGTTTTCATATATATATCTCAAAAATGTGTGAGCTTTGTAATGTGTAAAAATATGAGAAGGATTAATTCAAAAGGACTTCTCGAATAATTCCTCCACCATTTCAAGATTTGAGGAGATAATTCAAGCCCATTCCAAGGAGAAGATCATGGATATTTGGTTGGAATATCTTATCCAAGATATATGAGAGATATGTGTGAGGACTTGAAGGGATTATATTTTGTAATAATGGGAAATATGTTGAGAGAAAAGTGGATCTATAATAATGAGATGGTTATCTTATCTTCAAGGCTCTCATGTATAAAAGAGAGTTCTCTCTCTTCACGAGGGAGTAGTAATCAAGAAGTAGAGAATTAGAGTAGTCATTAATGGGAGTCATTAGGATTCAAGAGAGAAAGGGATTCTTATCTTTGATTCATGGTTTTGGTTTTCATGCTTTCATTATTCTTAATGAAGATTGATTTGATTATTGTAATATAAGATTGCTTCATTGGTGAGAGCTCTCATATGTTGTTGTGCCATTAAAACTCTTCACATGTTGTATTTTCTTTTCCTTCATGTAGTTCTCCATTTCTAGATTAATTCCATCTATGCAATTTCCCATTCCTATATTAATTTCAATTCCAAGTCGTGTGTTTCAATTTCCTGCATTAGATTAATGATTCAATTTCAGTCATAGCTTCAACATTATATTAGATTAGTCTCGCTTCAATCTTGCATATACTTTGCGTGTGCTTCGTAAGTTTATGAACCTCAGATTGACAAATTAAATAGTTGGGCAAGTACTACAACTCAATTAATACAACATTAGTTCGACACAATATAATGACTGGCGTATTAGTTCGGCTTTCATTTTTCCACATGGATAGTTTGCTTTGACTAAAAGTATAAGTTGGAATAATTTTTAATCACATAAAACTTGCATTGGGACTAGAAGTTGGATAACAATTGCTTAGTATGCTCGTCTCTCACACTTCCAAGCGACCTTGAGAATTAGAAAAAAATTGTAAGACAATTTCATCTCCCTTAAAAAGACTAAAACCTTTAGGAGAGGAAAACAACCCCTCTTGGGACTCCTCTTAGTTTATTTTTCAAACACATATTAATATTGTAACGAGCCCATACATGCCCACATGCTACAAAGATAGGATAGTGTTGAAATTTACTTTCTTAGATTAAATCACTAGGGAAGTTTAAAGGTTTTTGTAACAGGCCCATACATGCCCACATGATCACAATCTAGGATAGTTTCAAAGATTTTCTTAGATTAAATCACAATAGGGAGTTAAAGTAATAGTAAAGGATCCACATTTCCACATGCTATTTTCCTAAGGACATTTGAATTATGCAAGGTTGTACCAAAGGAATTTAGTTAATTAGGTAATAAACACTTGTAAGGACCAAACAAAGTCGACATGCAGGAAGGTGACACCTAATTCATTAAAACATTGGCACACTTTCACTCATTCACACACAAAAGTCACTTATCACTCACATAGTTTATTCTCGAAACGTGGAGGTCAAAGTAAGTTTCCTCCAAAGGGATTCCGAAACACCCCACCCTTTTCTTGATGAAACTGTCCACTCCCATTTAATTTCAACGAGGTTGGTTCACACCCCCAACCTCTCAAACAACTACATCAAATTTTTTTCTAAAAACTCACTAATTTTTCCTCCACATGAGGTGCCAAAAGAAATTTTTTAGTTTAGGTAGGATTTCAGGGATAGGCATCCAAATAACTCCCTATTATCTAGTTCTCACATTGTCAAAACAATAGAAGTTGTAAAATAGGGAACTAAAAATCCTCCAAGTTAAGTGTTCCTAACACCATAAGGCAGGGAGATACCCATGAAGGGTTGAAGGATGAGGTCTGATTGTTCTATGTGTCCCCCCTTGAGGCACCCACCTCTTGGATAGGATCCAGCCCGTGACCCATTTCTTAGGCTGAAAATCTAAATGCCACACTTTGACCGAGGTACCTACTGACCAAATTTTAGGACATCTACCCAGGTGGCAATTGTGGGCTGCAATTGCACCTTGATAAGATTTTGTGTGGCTATTGGGAAATATCTCCAGCTCTTTCCATATATGCCCCCTTTACCCCTCATTATAACTGATTATTTCATCCTTCACTAGTTTCTCTTTTGGTGACTTCAGACCCCACTGTTGAGTACTATTGGAAGGTCGAGTGCTATTTGAGAAGAAGGACGTTACATTTTTTAGGACATGAGAATTTGTTTTCTTTGATTCCCCACGTGGGAAAAATCCACTTATCCACATATATGCTTCTTTTTCAAAACACTTTATGTATGATGCACTTCTGATTACATTTCTGATTTAGATATATATCGTGTTAAGTTCAAAAAATTACAACAAAAGGCTCTTGTTTATTTATTACTCTCACCACAATTTGCACACATCCACTCAGCTAGTCAGACATCATAGGGGACCCATAGAACCCCCGCCATTCTAGATGCTTGCTAAAACTTTCTCCTATTTTAGGCGAAGTTCTTAGTCTTGCCAACTCATTGACACCACCTTCACACACTCCTGTGAGTGCCACTATCTTAGGATCATCCTTGCTTGGTTCCACATTACTTGGGTCCACTTCCCAGGTCCCTCTGTCCACTCGCTCTCCTTTACACGGAAGTGGGGGGCCAACTTTCTCTCAAGGAGGAAGCACCAACTCACCTAGCCCCCCTCAAGGGTCAGGTTCAAAAAACACTCACACCATGGTTGGAGCTAATCCTCCCCACCCACTACAGATGCCATATTTGGCCTCTCTTAATATACCAGATCTAAGTAAACTCAAAAATGATCCTATATTGCATGACACCACATGGCCTGCAATGCCTACCAAACTACCTTCAGACGTCCCCAAGTTTGAAGGAAAGGCAGGAGATGACCCTGCCAACCATGTCATGAATTTCCACCTATGGTGCTCTTCCAACAACATTATGGATGATTCCATTAGACTACGATTATTTCAGTGTACACTCACTGGCCCATCAACCAAATGGTATGTAGACAAAAAATCGGGATCCCATGCGACTTTCAAGTCCTTGGCCAAATCATTTTTGACCTTCTTCCAATTACCAATCTTCCACGATAATGGTCTTGAACTACTCTCTAATTTCAAACAAACCTCAGCCACACATATCGCTGATCACACTCATGAGTGGCGTAGACGATGTAGTTTGTACAAAGTTGAAAGCACCAAACAAGAATGTCTTGCTTGGTTTCTCAGATCACTTGTCTCTCTTCTCGGTAAAGATGTAGCTTCCACTTTCCCCCAATCTGAAGAGGAGGCCACCAGTAAGGCTCAAAAATACGACCTCATCTAGTCAAAATCAGGGTACTTATACATAGTACTTCTTGATCTCTCAAAACCCATGCCATTCGGTCAAGACAAACCCAAGATGTCTCACTCAGCAGACAGATTGATTGGTAATACCACACACCATAGCCCTCAACCCCAACCACCACCAATGTATGGCACACCTCAATATTTGTCTTCATATGGGGGAACCTCTTATTACCCCCCACCCCCTTATCAACAACCATACCCTGTTTCTATTCCTCCACCTACCAGTGAGCCACCGTCGACACCCCTAATACACCCACCTATCCAAACAAGTTCTGGTACCCCCTCTACCTTAGCTTATACTCTAAGTACTAGCAAAAGCACCATACCTTCCTATGTACCTTACAGATCACAACTCCCACAAAATCTATACTTTCCATTCCCTGGTCCTCCACAGCCCATGGCACGCCCACACCCTCACGCTGGGGTGAATTTTGTTCAACCCTCTCCCGTTCAGCAATATCAAAATTTCGAACAACTGAATATGGAAAATCCGATGCATCCATCAAATAATGACTAAAATAAAGGAAGAAACATGAACAATAACAACCCAAGTCAACGTAGGAATCAACCCCAATAGAACCAACCTACTGGGGGCAACCAGAATCAAGGGAATTAGAACCCCCAGGGGGGCAATAACAACAGGCGTTAAGGGAGAAATAATAATACTATTAAAACCACCTTCCCTTGTTCTCTTTGCGGTGAGTTCGGTCATTATACTTATCATTGTCCCAAAATCACTGATTTTAAATGGATGAAAGACTCAGGCAGTCTACCACATCCTCCAGCACCGCCTACCCCTCAGTAGGCCCCACAACAATACGTGCAACAACCCTCCCATCCATACTGCAGAATCCGATTCCGCACCAGGGTGTGATAAACACCCAACATGACACACAACCTACCCCACCACAGTTGGGATAGTACCTCAATCCAAACAATCTCGCAGATCGTACCATCCTCCTCACTAGTGAGGAAGAAATCCTTCTGCAAACACGTAATCGTCAATATCATGCAACCGCTGAGTCTCCTCTGACTCCCCCAGAAACAATCCCAACACCGACGGGACCCCCGTTGGTAATTCTACACCCTAACGCCAAAACACCTCTTCGCATCCCTTGCATCCCATTGCGCAAGAATGTCCACAACCCCCAGGCTAGGGAAGCTCATAATTACAGTTTGGTTGATGACTTAGCACAATCCTCGGCTATCATGTTAGTCTTAGAGGTCCTTCAAACTTATCCCACTTAGAAGAAGTCATTACTCTCCACCTTGGGGATATTCGACCCCACAGATACCCAACTCATCACATTTGATCTCGACAACGAAGAACCTCGCCTTCCTGCTCTAATCGCTTTTCAAATCCCAGTAAAAATTCTAAACATTACAGTTCATCAGTGCATCATTGATGAAGGTGCATCCACATCCATTATGTCCAAATCGGTATGGTAGAAACTTGGTTCCCATGAACTCATACCATCTACCATTACCTTACGAGCTTATGATAGACGACCATCGTCTCCTGAAGGGCTCCTCCAAAATCTCCCCGTAGAACTCGGGGGCAAGACCATTCTCATCGACATTGAAGTTATCGATGCCCCACTCGATTATAATATCCTATTCGGTCATAGCTACATGTATGCTATGAAGGCAGTTGCCTCTTCTTTCTTTCGAATGATGATGTTCCCCCATAACAGGAAGATCATTACCATTGAGCAAGTCTGACATTACCAGCCTAACCCTTCTACCAACATCGATAACATCCTCCCTCTCATACACACAAGTCACGATGCATACCCACTTATTGAAATGGGTCCCAGAATTTTCAAAGACCCATCATTGTTAGGAACTTACCATGGTGCACCACCGGTCCTTCATCCTTCCAATCAAGTATGTGTTGTATCATCCAACAGAACTGACATAGAGGATACCCTTCCTCCTAGGGAGGCTTCTATCATATCTGACGTCCCACTCACAAGCCTCCTGTGAACTCGTCGACTCCACTAGTCCATGATTTCACCTCTCCCTAAGGCCATATCCTAGTTTGGGAGACAGTTCCCCAAGCCATTACTCAAATCCCCTTATTCTACCCTCCACTTGGAATACAAGCTTTCCAAGTAGAAACAACACTTACCCTCCCTAATATGGTGTTAGAAATCCCAGTTTGGTATTTACATCCACCAGAGATAGTCCCTCAACTATCCCTTCCCCCCCAAATGGAAGGAATCCCAATGACGATTCCCATACTCACTCCCACCATACCCTCTACATCCCCACTCACTAACCTCCTTTCCACAGCTGGGGGTAGGAGAAAGAATAAGGATCCCATAGCTCCACTTCCCCCATGTGTCCAACCTCCTTGCGTGCTATGTGAGAAAGATGGACACCAAACCAACAACTACCCATCTCTACCCGAGTTATAGAACTTGATTCCACTCAATCAAACACCATCAATGCTCACCACTGTAGCAAGTACTGCCGCTACGGCCCCTCACTCAAGTAGTAAAGGGATGCGAACCAAATTTGCTTGTGCCATATGTTTGGAATATGACCATTATACACACCATTGCCCAGCACTGTCGTGCTTTCAGCAAACATTAGCCGCAGTACACCAAAGATTCTAGAACGAACCCAATCCAGCTACATTATCCCTACCAAAAATCACTGACATACATTATGTCACAACTTTAGTCAATGAACGTATGAGATGCCCTTGCTCTCTATGTGAATCCTTAGATCATTTTACATACCAATGTCCTATGATCATTGAATATTGGAAACACCAATAGACCCTGATTTAAACCCTAGCGCTCCCTACATAATCGATGGTTGACCTGACTTCATCACTAGATATTCTTCGTATCATTTCTCCTGAACCTGAGGCACTCCTAATGCCTCCATGGTTCTTGGATGACTTATTTAAGGATTCACCCCCAAATCCCCCCAATTCTCCCATTCATTTCCCTACGAAAATTTTACATCCAACTACCACTGGTACTCCTTAATACTTTGATATTTGGTTTATTTCGAGTGAACCATTGCAATCTCATTGCGTCGTTCCCCTTGCTTCTTCATCACTAGGGGACAACGACACAGCAACAGTCATCGATATCACTCTTTACGACACCTTGTATTCCCACCAATTCCAATGTGACGAGGAAATACTTGAAGAGTTAAACACCCACGACTACCCATGGGATGCGCTACACCACAGAGCACTCTTATTTTCATAGGAATCCTCCACACCTCCTAACCAACACCCCATATATGCAGTCAAAACCAAGGATTTTATCCCATCAAGGAATATCAACTGGTTCAACCACCCAATTCTTGCTCCTGATGTTTTTGAAGAAGGCAACATGGCCAACATTTCCCCAACCATCAAAATCAATATTTCCATCAAAAATGGAATCGTTGAGGAAATCATCATTGGCGCTGCTTGCACTCCTCAAGAAATCACTGCCTATAAAGCCCTCTTCCAAGAATATCTGGATATTTTTTCCTGGTCATACACAGAAATGCCTGGCCTTGATCCTTCTATCGTCAAACATTACATCGACACTTGGCCTGACATTACACCAGTTTGTCAAAAACAACGGCCGCTACACCCATCCAAAGCAGTGGCCATCAAAGCCGAGATTGACAAATTACATGCGGCTAGGTTCATCTACCCCATCGCCTATACATCATAGGTTTCTAACCCTGTACTCGTTAACAAAAAATAGGGCACCATCTACGTCTGCATGGAGTTTCATGATCTCAATCACACGTGTCCCAAAGACAACTTTCCAATGCCTTTCATTGATCAAATTATCGATGACTGCGTAGGCCATGAGGCTCTATCCTTCATGGACAGTTTCTCTAGTTATAATCAAATCCAAATCCACCCAGCCGATCAATACAAAACCACATTCACTACCCCTTGGGGTACTTTTGCATATCATGTCATGCCTTTTGGATTAAAGAACGCTAGCACAACTTTCTAATGGGATATGACATACATTTTTCATGATCTGGCTCATATCATCCTTGCATACTTGGACAACCTCACAGCTCGATCCAAGAAACGCACCCAACATATTGATGATTTACGAATCATCTTCCAATGGTGTCATCAGTATAACATCTGCTTGAATCCCCTCAAGTGCATTTTCTGCGTCATTGCGGGGCACCTCCTCAGATTCATCATTTCCCAAAGAGGTATTACCGTGGACCCCCTCAAAGTCCAATCCATCACAGAAATTCCACCCCTCATAATTTACGTCAACTCCAGAGCCTACAAGGAAAATCTAACTTTCTACGGCGATTTGTCCTAGACTACACCACTCGAGAACATGGTTTCCTTCACTTACTATACCATGACATCCCATTTCACTGGGATGAACATGCCCAAAAATCATTTTACGATCTTAAAAAGACGTTGTCTAATGCCCCTTTAATTAGTTCACCCGACTATAACCGCAACTATATCCTCTACATATCAGCATCAGCTGTATCAGTAGCAGGAGTTCTTGTTCAAATTGGTGATGACAATCGTGAGCATGTCATTTACTATGTTAGTAAAAAACTCTCAGGGCCACCCTTGAAGTATAAACATGAAGAGAAACTAGCCCTTGCAGTCGTCCTCGCAATCCAGAAACTACGTCATTACATTCTTCTTCGCACGACTAAAGTTGTCGCAGATTCCAACCCTATGCAATACTTGCTCAGCCGTCGACAAATTAATGGAAAATTTTCCCAATGGATCGTTATCCTTCAGGAGTACAATCTTGAATTTTCAACACCCAAGAGAAAGAAATCTCTCGTCCTCACCGAAATTGTCACGGCCTGCCCCTCTAATACTATCAGTGCCCCTATCAATACTGACTTCCCCGACAAACATCTCTTTTAGATCACTTTGGATGATCCTTGGTACGACGACCTCCTCGTCTACCTACGAACTCAAAAGTTCAGTAACCACCTCTCTCGAGATGATCATCGTCATATTCGCAACCAAGCCCCCCGCTATCTCCTCATCGGAGATATCTTATATCAGCGAGGGGTCGACACCATACTTCATCAATGCTTAACTATTGACAAGGCAGATAGAGTCTTGAACAATTTCCATAGTGGCGCATGTGGGGGCCATCTTTTGAGATTGTCCACTGCTCAAAAAATCATCTGAGCAGGTTATTTTTGGCCTACATTGTTTCATGATTACATTCATGCCATGAAGTGATGCGAGAAATGTCAACTTTACACCAACAAAGCATGAGCACCACCTGCTCTTCTCCACCTAGTCATTACTATCTGCCCCTTTTGTAAATGGGGCATCGACTTCATGACTTGTAATCCACCATCCAACAATGTACAAAAATACATTGTTGTTGCAGTCGATTACTTCACAAAATGGGCAGAAGCTATGCCCACTTTCAACAACACTGTTGACATTGCAACGCATTTTTTCTTTAATCACATCATATCCCACTTTGGCGTACCACTCCAACTAGTTTCTTATCACGGGAAACACTTCGAGAATGCGATTTTTGTCAAAATCTCATCTCAGTTAGGATTCTCCCATGAGTTTGCCTCACCATATTACCCTCAATCTAATGGACAGGTTGAAGTAGTTAACAAGGTTCTCAAGACCATGTTACAGTGCACGGTTAATAAACATAAGATCAATTGGCACCATATGTTATTTTACGCGCTATGGGATTACCATACGACCGTGAAAATAGCCACTGGTTTCACACCATTTCATCTAGTCCATGGATTTGAGGCCACTCTTCCCATCGAGTGAGAAATTCCCACCTTACGCACTGCAATTGAGCTATTTCCTGACACTGCTCCACTAGAGCAGTGCTTGCTGAACTTAGAGTCCCTGGATGACGATCGTCGATCTTCATTACAGAACAATGAAGTAGCCAAAAAATGGTCAAAAGCCACCTTTGATCACCATGTCAACCTTTGCTCATTTCACGAAGGTGACCTCGTCCTTTATTACGATATCTCTCATGATACCCTTGGTCATGGAAAATTCGCATCACTATGTCATGGCCCCTACATTATCCAACATTTTCTCACCAAAGGCGCATACATCCTGGCCTCTCCTGAAGGCCTCTCTCTCAAAGAACCCGTCAACGGGTTATACTTAAAGAAATTTTACGCCTAAGCGTAGCCATTATACTTTAGATTATTTATTTTATAGTGTTTTTAATCTTTTTTCCATCCCTCATGTCTAAACTACCATTTTTTCTATTGACAGATGCTTCCTCCACTGACCTACCACATCGGTTATGCTGACGGCGCCAGCCATTGGACACAAAATCTCACTTCGGCAGCTTGTGCCCTCTATACCCCCTCACATGAAATGCTTCACTCTAGCAGCATATGTTTCGGTTTAGCAACCAACAACCAAGATGAATACACCGTCGTCATTGGCCTCCTCGTCGATGCCCAGCATTATTATATTCATCACCTTAGTGTATTTCTCAACTCTCAACTAGTCGTCCTCCAACTCAACAATGTGTACCATGTCTTTGATCCTTGCCTCTTTCGCAAATACCTGCAAGTTAGAATTTTATCTTGACATTTTGATTTCATTACATTTACACATATTCCAAGACAATTGAATCAAATTACAGATAACTTAGCTAACATTGTGTTAGATTGGCATATATCACATCAAGATACCTCTACACACACATAAAATATCAAAAACCTATCACAACATATATCGATTAGACATCATCAACACACAAAAAAACACATGTAAACATCACATAGACCCCAAAATGTATACTCATATATATATAAATCGATCCACAGTTCCATCAAAATGTTTACGTACAAAATATACAAATATCCACAGGCCAATGAAGCACCTTGGTACAAAATTGGTGCCACTACACCAAAATGGGCTCAGCAGCCTATATACAAAATACAAAAATACATAGAGAGATACTCAAGGTGCCTCTAGAGCACCACCTCCTTCCACTCTCTCAGGTGGTGGTCCCCCACCCACTACTAGTCCCTCCAGATCCATAGGTAACCGTCCGGTCATCGGAGCACCTACTACTTCTGCGCACTGCACGACGGCCCGCCATGTCGGCAAAACTCCCAAACATTTCTCTAGGATTCCCTCATCCTGGATGTGCGACCACATGCCCTCAGGCATGCCTTATAGCATTGCCTCCAGGTAGCGAAGAATACCCTCAAAATCTCCCCTGACGTTCGTTGGAGGAGCATGTGATGGCCTGGCACCTAGGTCATCAAAACAACGTCTCCTCACAGCTCTCGCATCCTCAGCTGGTATCGCCTCAGTGTCCTCACACCAATGTCTCTCTCCTGCCCATGGCCCTCCCTGTGGCAGTCTCCCCAGCTCCTGGCGAGCTGGCGCTCTCAGCAACTCAACCTCGCGTCTGCGATGTCCCACATCCTCACATACAAACAACCAAACAATAGTATCAACATCTATACAAAATACACATATCATGCTTTCTCAAAAAATCAACATATCAAACTCATAAACATACCTTGGTGATCAAACACCTCCCTTGGAGGTAACACCAGGTCCGGATCACCCCAGAAGTCAACACTAGCATATGGATAGTGCAGTATAACCTGCGGCATCTACCGCCACACCTGTTCCTCGTCAGCTATGAAAAAATGGCCGCCCTCACCACCACCGTGGTGAACCAAAATCGTCAACCAGTGCCTCAATCACAGCTCTTGTGCCCCAGGAACACCTAATAAAATCCTAGGGCGCAACATCAACACCCTCTCCAAAAACCAGGCCACCAAGATGGACTCAAAGGCAAAGTCCCCTATATCGGTAGACCGAAATCTGTCCAGCTGCCCCACCATTCTAGCATGCAGTGTCAACCCCCAGGCAAAGTACTCACTAGCCAGTGCCCTCCCCATAACCCTCAACTGACCACCACTGATCCGTTGAGTCACAAGGGACCCATACACCCTCACAATCATCGCTACTACATAGTGATGTGCTAGAGCATCCATCGCCCCGATGCTCATGACAGAGCCCGACATGTAGCTTTCCCTTGAATAGTACCTCTAGACCAAAGTCGCTAATGACACATCCGCAGGTAACATCGGCTTTGCCGGTAGGGGCGGTCCCCGAAAAGGGAGCCCATTCAAAAAGTATATGTCCTCCACTACAGCGAAGGCGATATGCTCTCCCTGCACCATAAAGCAATGCAGGTATGGACTCCACATATGAATCAGAAACTATAGGAGATACTCTTGCACTTGTATCAATGGGCACTCAAAGAACTTCAACAGCCCACAGGTTGCCAAAGTGGCACAAACCCCCGGCTCCTCAATAGCCACAACATCCCTCAGCTGGGACCAATCCCTCTCTCGCCAGCCAACCGACATCGTGCAAAATGATTTCCTGCAACCACATAATACACTCCTAGGTCAGCCATATTGACCATAAAAAACATTAAAAAAGATAATTTTTACACCCTTCAACCTTGTCCCTAAGGCGCGACTGTTTAAACCATAGGCGCACACATATGTGTGCCTTTCCACCCCACAAGCATGCACATATGCACACCTATTCACCCCACAGGCGCGCACACAGGCATGCCTGTCCATCCCACAGGTGCACATGCATGCGCACCTTCCCACCCTACAGGAGTGCCTCCATGCGCACCTGTTACGAACACAAGTGTGCATCACAACGCGCCTATCCACCACACATTCGGGCACCCATGCGCCGCTGTGTAGAAAATAGGCACACATATCATGCACACCTTTGTCCCCCCTATGGGCACACCCATGCATGGCTATTTGAATAACAACCATGCATGCATGAAAACATATTTCTGGGTCGCCCGTGCACTGGGGGGCCCACACCCATCAAACCCCCTGTACAGCCCTCCATATAGGCCCTGCCTATAAAATGGAAATCTACTTCTATGCAGGACGATAAGACTACTAACCTAAAGCTCGATGGTCTTGGATTGGCTGCCTTGTTCTCCTGGAATCTCCAAATCTCCTCTGAATACCTCTCATCCAGTCACTTTGGCAGCAAGTACAAATGAGGTGGAAATGTGGGCCCTATAGCTATATATAGGTATTTTCGCCAAACTTCCAACCACCATTTTGGGAGCTTCGGGTGTTCGTTCTTCGATCCGTCTTCAACCACGTGATCAACATCCTATCATCTACATCGAGAAATTCCCCGTGCCAATTTTTATCCTTAGTCCCCGGGGTGCCACTTTTTCATATCCCATCCAGGTACACATGCTCATGTTCAAAATTATCAAATAAATGCTTGTATGTTCGATTCTCTTCAGATATTGTTCACGTTGGGTATTTGGTTTTCATGTGTGCAGGTACTTGGTCATCATACATCAACACAACACCTTTAGGCATATAATCTGTACTGGCATGTAATCATTCCTCCTGAATCTCAATTTCATCTCTAGTCACACCCTCTGACATGTACCTCTAGGATCCCCATCTCTGGCTCTATAGTACCAACACCTCCATTACATCTTAGGTACTGTCACTCGGTAGCACTCTCCCCCACATGAGTTGTCCCATTTATAGCACCCTTTTTCACTTTGACACTCATGTTGTTTTTCAACCCTTTAGGGATGGGAGTCCTTATAGTCTTACATCATGTCACAAATCAGCCACATACTCCTTCTCCTCATTTTGCTCCCTTTCCCACTAGACTCCCAGATTATTTGTTCAAGGTTCTATTTTGACTACCCCTCCACAATATCATGAGCCACTCCATTTCATCCACAAATCAATTTGCCCCTCTGCAAATTTCCCTCCATTTCACCTACCTCATACATAAACCTACCCATGGGGCCCCCACCCTCCACCAGTTATCCAAGAAAATTGCGCCCTAACCGGCCCAACCATATTACATTGGGGCACCCATTTTTGTACTTGTACACTCCTCCCAAATTATTCTTTATTTACTTTGTAAAAAGCCTTTGTTTCCAACATTTACATATCTTTTTGTTGTCCCCTTTGGTGACCTTCTTCCATTTTTTTTTGGCAAACGCAACCCATGTCGCCCTTGGTTGGGGCACTCCTTATCATCTACCCTAGTTGACATCGTCAGTATACTCCGAGTGTCCCACAGGCCACTTACCTCTGCCCTTTGAGTTTGTTCACTTTGTCCTGCCTCTGGCGCACCTTATCCCACGTCTTGTTGTCCCCATGACACTTGACCTAGTTGAACGGTTGTAGCCACTTATACTTCACATATACCCCCAACCAAGGGAAGTCTTGAGTCTTCCTACATATTGACATCATCCATGTACCTCCTCCAGTTCCTACCCTCACCTAGTAGATTTCACGAAGCCCTTTTCTTCTTGGTGTGGCATCCCCCTTTTTTTCGACATCAACATCGTTTCCAGAAGGGCGACAATATTTGATGAAGGAGCATCGCCAGCAGGTATCAAGCACACGTGGATGTGGAGGAAAACTGGACAAGCGCCAACACATTTCTTGTTGAAATGTTTTGAAGTTTGAAAACGCCATATAATTAATGGAATAGTTAATAGGGGTGTACTCACATTTATGGAGGAGAATTGTAAAAGGACCCTGAGCAATCCACTCTCATCCATAGTAGATAGGAGCCTTTATGTTTAATGAATGTAGGTAGATAGAATGTAATACTTAGATTAGACAGTTTAGAGTGCAAGAGGGAAACAGGATATAAACACCCTCATTGTATAGTTGTATTATTATTGTCAAGATAAGAGCATAGAGCAGAGAAGAGAAGAAGTAGAGAGTTGTGTAGAAGAATTCCATGTACAGAAGTTCTGGATTAATACAAAAAATATTTGACTCAAATTCATGGTGTTGTGATACTCTCTGTGTATGCATTGTTGAATGTTATGCTCATGAATGTTTTACTCTTTCTGTCATGCATTTGTTGTTTATGCTATGTGTGTATGATTTCTTGTTAAATGTTTGAAATCTGAGAGAGAGAGAAAGAGTAGGGGAAATGAGTTTCAATTGTTCTTCTGTCTGAGTGAGAGTTCCTGCAAGGAGTGCAGTTGAATTGTCCACAAGGAGTGCATTGACAAAGGGTTCATAGGTTTGTCTCTGAAAGCTCAGATAGGATAGCTTTTGTTCTCATTTCCTCAGAAGTGTAGTTAGGCACAGTAGCTGTGAAAAGTGTGCACAGGCCAAGAGTATTTTCAGGGTTTGTAAGACCTGGAGGATTGTCAAGAGACTATTGTTGCAAGGAGTGCACAGAGTCGAAGGACTTCAATTCTTTGAAGTAATTGAAGGATTTTCCACAAGGAGTGCATGCAGGAGTCTTATTTAAGACTCAGAGTTGGATAAAGCTCAGGAGGGATAGAGTCTTCACATTCATCGAAGAAAAGAACAAAAGGTTGATGCCTTGAGGTGTTGAAAGGAGGTGCAGCAATGTCGTGTTACAGGCGGGTAAGTTCCGTGCAAGAAACCTTTGTTAAATTCATGGGAATTCTCGAGGAAGAGATGGACAATCATAATTCTCCATGGAGAATTCACGAAGTCCCGTGAGCCGTCAAATCTCACAGACAAGCAGGGAGATTACGGTGGTCGCTATTCTGAAGCACAAGCCTAAGGGAAACTAGAGCCATTGATCAAGATCAACATGGACCGTTGGATCTACCCCTGAAAGTTGATTTCGGGGTTTTGTGAATTGAAGGGTCGAAAGTTTTGTATCAATGTTCGTGAAGTTGCGAAATGTGAGTATTGAAGTGGCGAGTGGATCAGAGCCATCCATTTGGGGAGAACAAGTGGCAGATATCTAGATATCTCGTGAATTCGGGGGTTCACGAGGTGAGAGCCCAAAGGTTGGGTACTCTAGGTTGTGAAAGGCAAAGTCTCGAAGGGGCAAAGAAACGTGTGTGGGGGGCCAGCTATCGGTGACGTGTATCGGGATTCAACATTTCAGCGTTTCAGAGGATAGAAGGTCGAGACTTCCATTCCAAAAGTCCCGAAGTCACGAGTTGCGATAAGGTTGTTGACGAGTTCAGGATCTCGGCACTTCAAGTGTTGGGGATACAAAGGTGGCACTGCTTGAGGAGTGAAATCGCGAAGTGCAAAGATAGCATGAGGGACATGTAGCAGAATCGTGAGGTGGGCCCTTGGAAGATATGGGTGGATGTGTGTCATCTTTTGAAAGAAGTCAATACCTGTTGACCTCTTGTATCTTAGGGATTCGTGAGACAAAAGCCAGAAGTTCGACATAGAAACTCATGAAGCGGGGAGAAGAAAAAGGTGCTAGAGTTAGGCCTAGTCAGTGGTCACGCGCAGAGGGCACTGACAAGAGAAGGAGTGTGCCCGTATTAACATTTTGGGTATTGCAATATTTGGAAGCAAGAGTTGTGAGTTTTGACTCACGAACTCACAAGTGGTGAGTTGTGACAAGCACTTAGGCACATTGGAGGTTTGGATCTCGAAATGTGGAGAGTTGAAGATTGGGAAGGAGAGGTTTCGAAATCACGAGAGACACAAACACATCATTTGGTCAAAGGAAAGATGGAATTGAAGCTTCATGTTTGATCGCGTGAGCTCAATTCACAAGGACCTGTGGAGAAGCATCATTTTGTGTGTGTTGGATTCCATGAAGAGGAATTGGAGAGTCAATCCAACTCAAGGGCAGAAAATAGAGAGATCCTGTAGCAAACTGTCGACTCGAGGGCTGATAGGGTCGGCATCTGCATCATCTGGTATCAGAGCCTGATTCTTGTTTGTATATTTCAGGCAGGAAAAGCAAGAAGGAATTTCAGCCATGCCGGCTAGGAGAAGGGACAGACAAACACCCGATCCACCAGAGGATAGGGAAATGCCAGAAGGAAGGGGCAGGTAGGTGCAGAATCTAGAAGTGGAAAGAGATCTGCATGACATTCGTGCTAGACTCGTGGATGTAGAAATAAACCAAAGGCACAGAGCTGATATTGAAGATGTCAATGAGTCCAAAAGAGAAGATGACGCTGGACATGAAGAAGAAGAAATTTCAGCAAAAGATGTAGCACATGAACGCTTGATTAGAGTTGTTGCAAGAATGAGTGCAAGAGCCAAAATGGACATTCTAGTTTATGAGGGAAACCTGGATGTTGAGGAGCTTCTAGACTGGATTAGAGCTCTGGACACATATTTTGACTATGAAGATGTCGAAGAAGACAAGAAGGTTAAACATGTTGTCACGAGACTTAAAGGACATCCATCATTGTGGTGGGATGAACTACAAGATGACAGACGCTGCCAAGGTAAGCAAAAAATCAAGAGTTGGGATAGGATGATTTCAAAGATGAAAGCGAAATTCATTCCCAGAGATTATCAAATTACTCTGTTTCAAAGAATGCAGAACTTGATATAGAAGCTGATGATAGTAAAGGAGTATAATGAAGATTTCTATAGGCTGAACATCAGAGTAGGTCATCGTGAAAGTAATGATGAAAAGGTTGTCAAGTATATGAATGATATGAAATTCAGGATGAGATGAGCATCATGACCATCTGAATGGTGGAATATGCTTATCAAATGGCCTTAGAGGCAGAAGAGAAGCTAAGCTGAAAGTAGGGTCAAAGAGGCCAAGGTAGAAGTCAAGCCAGGGGCAAATCAGTTGTCCAAGATAGAAATTAGAAGCCTAAGGAAGAATGGAAGAAACCTTAGATTGAGAGAGGTGGAAGCTCATAGAAAGGGAAATATGCTAGACAGAGAAGGTAGTATGCTGATCAGAGAGGAGAGTATGCTAATAACAACACTTTTCCTTGTACTAGAGGTAGAGGAAGAGGAAGAGGTGGAGTGATAAAATGCTTCACGTGCGGAAAGGTCGGACACAATTCTTATGAATGTCCAGACAAGAAGAAAGAGGAAGGAGAGACTCACATCACCGAAGCACAAAGGAGAAATGTTGAGGTAGAGGATGCTGAAGGTGGAAGATTGTTGACGATGCAAAAAGTTCTTTTGACACCAGAGAAGGAGGTGGAGAGTTCAGTCCAAAGAAATAGACTTTTTCGAACTGCTTGCAAAAGCAAGGATAGGGTATGCAAAGTTATTGTAGACAGTGGTAGAACGGATAATCTCGTTTCAACAAAGATGGTAGAAAAGATGGAGCTGGAGACTATTGAACATCTAAGTCCATACAAAGTTTCGTGGTTGCCAAAAGGACATCAGGTAAATTTCACTAAGTAATGTTTAGTTGAATTTAAAATAGGAGGGTATAAAGATGAAATACTTTGTGATGTTATTCCTATGGATGTTTGTCATCTATTGCTGGGTAGACCGTGGCAATATGACAGGAATGTGATTCATGATGAGAGAATGAACACATACACCCTAGAGAAGAATGGGAGAACTCACATGTTGCTTCCAATGAAAGATAAAGAGGTGAAACCTGAAGTAAGCAACACTGTACTTCTCATGAGTGGGAAGGAACTTCTTACAGAGATTAAGAAGAAGGAGGAACCACAATTCATTGTGGTCAGGAAGCCAAAGATTATTTTAACTAGCATAAAGGTAGATGATTTACCAGAAGAGGTTCAGAAACTGATGGAAGAGTTCATTGATATAGTAGTGGATGAACTACCTTGTTCGTTGCCACCGATTAGAAGTGTGAGACATCACATTGATCTCATACCAGGAGCTAGTTTGCCAAACAAAGCAGCGTATAGGTTGATGCTGCAGGAGAATGAAGAGGTCAAAAGACAAGTTCAGGATTTGTTGGACAAAGGTTTGGTCAAAGAAAGCTTGAGTCCATGTGCCGTTCCGACAGTGCTCAGTCCAAAGAAAGATGGGGGTTGGAGGATGTGTACTGAATCGAGAGCGATCAACAGAATAACCATCAGGTACAGATTTCCATTGCCAAGGATGGATGATCTGATGGATTGCTTGAGTGGAGAATTTTTTTTTATAAGATTGACTTGAAGAGTGGTTATCACCAAATTCGTATGAGAGAAGGAGATGAATGGAAGATAGCATTCAAAACCAATGAAGGGTTATATGAATGGCTTGTCATGCCATTTGGTTTAACAAACATGCAGAGTACTTTCATGTGGTTGATGAATGAAGTCCTGAAGGATTTCATCGGAAAATTTGTCATTGTGTACCTTGATGACATACTGATTTTTAGTAAAACAAAGGTAGATGATATGAAACATTTGGCTATAGTAATGTAGTGGTTATAGCAAGAGAAGTTGTTGATAAACATGAAGAAATCCTCATTCATGAAGACAGAGCTCATTTATTTGGGTTTTTTTATTTCTGCAGATAAGTTGAGGATGGATCCAGATAAGGTGGAGGTGATTAAGAATTGGCTATCACCAAAGAATTGATTTGAAGTTCAAAGTTTTTATGGATTGGCTAGTTTCTACTGGAAGTTCATCAAGAATTTTAGTGGAATTAGTGCAATTCTGATGGAAACAGTGAAGAAGAGACACAAATATTTTCACTGGACAGAAGAATCCAAAAAGAGTTTTAATTTGTTGAAAAGGAGAATCACGAAACAACCAATTTTGGTGTTGTTGGATTTTAAAAAGACATTTCAGGTAAAATGTGATTCAAGTGGATTTGCAATAGGGGCAATCTTGAGTCAAGAAGATAGGATGATAGCATATTTTAGCAAGAAGCTGAATGAATCCAAGATAAAATACTCCACGTATGACAAGGAGTTCTATGCTATTGTTCAGGAATTGAAAAAATGGAGACATTACTTGATTCCCAAAGAGTTTGTCTTGTATAGTGATAATCATGCATTGCAATTTGTGACTCAACAGGAGAAGTTGAATCAAATACATGTTAAATGGGTTGAATATATACAAAATTTCACTTTTGTGATTAAACATATTTCTGGAATTGCTAACAAAGTTGTTGATGCTTTGAGCAGGAAGTGTTTTCTATTGCAGGAGTTCAGAGTCAAAACATTGGGTTTTGATGGACATGTACAGAGATGATCTTGATTTTAAAGAGGCGTATGAAGCAGTTGAGAATCCAATTCTCAGGGATAGAAGCCAATGGGAAGAATACATGATCCAGGAAGGATTACTATTTAAAGGTAATCATCTTTGTATTCCAAAATACTCTATGAGGGATAATTTGTTGAAGGAGAAACATAGTGGAGGATTGGCTGGACATTTCGGTCATGACAAGACATTTGAAAAGTTGAATGAGTCATATTTTTGGCTAGGAATGTGAGAAGACGTCAAACGATTTGTGGATGGATGCAAAATTTGTCAACATTCAAAGGGAAAGAGGTAGAATGCAGGCTTTTATCAACCGTTACCCATACCTGACAGGCCGTGGGATGCAGTCAACATGAACTTCATATTGGGGATGCTGAGAACATAAAGAGGGTTCGAATCAATATTTGTGGTGGTGGATAGATTTTCCAAAATGGCACATTTCATTCCATGTCAGAAAACTAGTAACGCAATTCACATTGCGAACCTATTTTTCAAAGAAGTCATTCGACTTCACGGCTTACCAAGGAGCATAGTTTTGGATCGAGACACTAAGTTTGTAGAACACTTCTGGAGAACCTTATGGAAAAATTTGGGAATGAACTTTTCATTTAGTTCATCTTATCATCCTCAGACGGATGGACAGACAGAAGTCATGAACAAAAGTCTGGGAGAGTTGCTAAGGAGTTTGGTGACAGAACACCACAGCCAGTGGGACAACATATTACCACAGGCAGAGTTTGCTTACAACGATTCAATCAAAAAAAGCATGGAAAAAAGTCCATTTCAGATGCTCTATGGCATACAGCCAAGAGGAATTTCTGAGTTGAGGGATTTAGCACAAACTGTGACTAGGAGCACTAGTGCGGAAGATTTCATAGAAGAAATGAAGGAGCTTCACAGCCAGGTGAATGAGAGAATATAAATACAGGGCAGATCATGAGAGAATATAAATAGGGTCAGCGTCTATGTTAATATCTTGACTCTCATTACCTTTCCAATGAGAGGTCTCGGACGGCACAGGGAGACCCACAATTGCTTGTTGTTGTCGTTGACCCCTGTAACATTCAACTTCAACACTTTCTCATGTTACGGTGGGTCTTACTTTGTGACTATTGCAGTTATTTATTATATTTTCCAAAGACCTCTGAACTTGGTTGGGCTATCAATGCCTATAGAATCTGTGATATTTCTTACAGATGTCACTGCCTACTATTAAGAGTATGTTCCTCCATAGAATTGTCTTCTCCCTTTATCACAACCACCCTCGAGGGCGCTAGAGTTTTTCACATCAACATACCATTCCTTTTTGAGTTACATGACATGAGCATGGGGCATACCTGCCTCATTTGTACACAATTTATTTTTACACACCTTATGAAAGGTTGGGTTCTATAGGTTCCCTTCTCCCTCCAATGGGTAACTCTTGACAATCCCAGTATCTCTCTCTCTTACAATGACACTCTCAGTAGAAGAAACATTGATGAACTTCGGCTATATGTATGCTCCTAACCTCATCCATCAGGGGGCATCTTTTATCATTGAAATTTCGTCTGCAAATGGTTACAAGAATCCAGCATCGTGACGCAGTAGGATACGCGACCACACCCCGTTGCTATCCCCTACTTACAGGATCGTTCAATTTCTCATTGTTACTGAGACAAAGCTGCTCTTTAGATTCCTGAGTGGAATCTTTGCTCAAATACCCAATCCACAGGTCCTTTTCAAATCCCACACGCATCCCTGCACTTCACCATGATCTCTTCTCCAATTCAATGTTGGGGTTCGGGGTTTCATGTTCCTCGTTGTCGAGAGTTTCTCACCTCTCAATTCCCTGATTGTTGATGATCTCTTTCCCTAGTATTAGCCCCTACTAGCTATACCCTAGTCTATATGACCACATACCATAAGACCGCTGCCTTATATCCCTCTATCGGGGTTTCAAGTTCCAAATTCCCGATGAGCTCTCCTTATCCCTTAGCCCCTCCTGGCTAGGTTCTGGTCCATGTGACCTGCTCGTATATGATTGTAGCCATACTCTCCATCGGGGTTTCAAGATTTAAAAACCCGATGCACCCTTTGTGCACTGGCCCTTCCCAGCTATATCACAGTCCACGTGACCGCATACCATATGATCGTAGTCAAACTCTCATCGGGGCTTTTCCCCATCGCAATATCAAAGGGTGTGGACTCCTTGTCCCTAGGATTCTTGATTTCTCAATTTGCGATATGCCCCTTTATGCGCTATCCCTGGTCAACGTGACCACCACTTCGTGACCACTACCTTACCCCATCGGGGCTACGGGGTTCCCAATGTCAAAAGGCACAAGTCCACGGGACTCGCGATATGCCGATCCCCGACTTCCTCCGGATCGTTGACAGTTGACCTCCATTATGCATGTGTCCTCCTTCTCTGCTATGGTGACAGCTGGCCCACACTCATCAAGGTTTTGCGGATTGCGATTTCAAAATGTACAAGCCACTCGTCACCAGGATCTCCGATATCCCGATTCCCGATTTACCAATGAACGACCTCCTTTCGAGACTTTCACCGATGTCACCAATCTCCTTCCACGCGTCCTTCTAGATGGATGGTCCCGATTCCTCCAAAATTTCAAGACTTTTGATGTCTCGATTCTCTTGTCCTCAGGAACTCCGATTTCCTGATTTCTGACTCTCGTCCGATTCCTGACACCTGTCCTATGTAAACGGATGACTCAGATTTTGTCAGGGTTTCCAATTCAGACTTCCCTGATCTCTTGTCCACAGGAATGCCAATTTCCTGATGCACCAAAACACCGATGGTGCTTGATCTCTACCACGTGTCCTCTGCCAACAAACGGGCCAGATCTCGTTGGGATTTCACAACTTGCGAAGACTCAATTCTCTCGCCCTCGAGAATCCTGATTTCCCGATGGCTGATATCTCGATGCCTGTCGGGACTTCTTTCCTCATGTTCACAGGGTTAATTCCCATGTGACTCTTGCAGATTCGATGGCTATCGGCGATCTGATCCAAGATCTGATGGCTTAGATAAATCCTCCTCGTGCGCTCCTCCTCCAGAGGTTAAACTGTGCGCACCCTTTCCTAATCCAACGGATGTCGGGATTTCCAAGTGAGATCCGACGGCTGGCGGTCTCCTCCTTTGGTGCCCTTCCTCTAGATCTCCTCTAGACATGAATCTTCAATGGTCCAGATCTATTCTTCCCAGACTTGGGAGAACTTCAATCTTTCAAAGGTCTCGACCTTTGTCTGTTTCCTCTGCGAGCTCCACAATCTTGAGCCTCGCTACACATATACAACGCTGACCCTCCTGATCTTTTGTCTTTGAATCCTCGAAGGATTCTCCCAACTCTTGCACTCCTTGCAGAGTATTCAGATGCACTCATCAGTGCTATCCATCCTGAGCTTACGCAAACACTCAGACCCCTTGGGTGATTTTGTCCTTCTTCTCCCTCAGATGAAGAAATTAATGCCTTCCTGGCTGTTCTGCTGCTCAAGCGACTTCTTACTGATCCTTGTGGGTGTTAAGCAACCCAGTAAAGGTCCCTTAGTGGAGTCTTCCTTCAGCTCTAGAACTCAAAGAGTTCTCTTCACCTCTGTGCCTATCTGCACACTTCCTCGATGCCCTCCTGGCAGAGTATCTTCTCCACAGAACGTTCAGTAGTTCTGGGCTCCCTCTGTGCACCCTTTGCACGTGCTCAATGCCCTTCTGGTAGAGCTCTCCTTCTCTCTCTACGTGCCTACGCACTTTCTCAATGCCCACCTGGCAGAGCCTTCTAGAATCCTTAGCGATTCTTCCTTCGGTCTTCAAATTCTCAGCAGAGTTCTTCTCAAATGCACGACATCACATACGCTCAGTGCCCACCTGGCAGAGCTCTACAGAACTTACAACAAAGTTCTGTCTGCAACTATGTTTCAGCTACACAGCCTTGCCTCCTGAGGTTTTGAGTAACCTCCAAGGTCTTCTTCCTCTGAGCTGTTGACTTCAGTTCATGTGCCTCAACACATCTTTGTCTGACTCCGCAAAGTTTAGAAGTGCATCCTCTGTGCACGGCTATCAGAACCCTCAATGTTCTTTCACACCCTCCTGGCATGAAGCCTCAAAGACCTTCACCCTAAAATCAAACGAACTCCTGCAGAATGCATCAACAATCCTACATTCATAGCATACATAGGGAACACATACAGACATCCATATACATAGAATATCATGCAGGAAAAACTGCTCTATTATATTAAAAGTGGAAAAATGCCTGTATCTTTACAATGGTATTCTTGAGCTCTCTCTGGCTCCTCTCCTCTCTCTCTACATGTAGATGCTCTCTAGCTCAACTAACTCAAAATGAGATATCAAATCTCTTTTACCTGAGGGGCTCTTCGAGCGCTTCCCTCCAGGTTCACCTACTCTAATAAATTACATTCAATGGGCTGTCTAGTCTAGAATCAGATCTAGATCTCAGCCATACACACATTAAATGCCTATCTTATATACAGCCTGCACAAAGGCACGACTTCCATGGCTCACCAGCCTAAGCATTTAAATTACATTCATTTCAAATTTGAATGAGGTTGTGCCTCTCTCCTCAACTTTAAATGCACGCTCTCGACGTGGCTGGCTGGCTGTCCGCTGACGTGGAGCGATGCTCCTGCATCATACTCCACAGCTGCAAAAATCATGAGCTCCTGCTCATGAGCTTCCCCTGTAGCTGTTGGAATCCTCTTGGATCCCAAACGAATCTGTGGAGTTGTCCATCCGCTCCATCCTCCTGCTGCTCTGCTGTTGCTACTGCTTCTTTCCTTCTACTCAACCTCTCCTCGCTAGCATTTTCTGCTGACTCTACCATCAGCCTTCTGATATCTTCTATCACTTGGTCCAGCTGCTCCAATGGCTGGCCCTGTTGTTGCAGTCTCCTCAGCTGCAAAAATTTTCTGCAATTGGGTAGATCACCATGATCTCCCATGCTTCCTTCTTCATCTTTATCTGTGGCCTCAAGTTGCCACTCTGCTGCAGACTTCATCTCTGCAGTCTCCCTTTGACTGACTTGTTGTTCAGTCACCTTCCCTGACAGCTCAATTTCTGTCAGTTCTCTTGGTGGCCCTGGATTGTTCAACCAATCGTCCAACATCTCCAGCTCCATCTCCCATGGAGTGATAACTTTACCTGCCTGCTCTTCGGCTTCCTCCACTGCTAGCTTTAGTGCTACATCATATGGCTTTTTAGCTCCTTGGATGAATATGCTGAGACACTCCTCAGAATGCTCGCTCTCTTTTCCTTCTGCTCTAGCAGCTCCCAAAGTCTACTCCAATTCTTCTTCTTCCCTGACAGTCATTGTCAGCTGTGACTGTTTTTCTACTGCACCATTTGCAACATCAATTTTTGCCTCCTCCTGGGCACATGGTAGGAATATCCCAATTCCCCCAATCATCAGAAGGTGATTCTGATCTTCCTCAGTCAGCTGCATCCGCTGATCTAAATTCTTCTCTAAATTTATGAGACCCTCAGACAGTCTCACCTGCTCTGTCAGCTTCTCGGGCTAATCCAAACTCACCTGCTCATCCTTCCCCACCTGGCAATATGGGATGTCTCTGCTGCCCTCCTGGCAGACCATGAGATTAACCGATCCCATCTTCATCACCACTCCTTGCTGAATTGAACTCTCCATGAGACCTTCAAATGGTCTTAAATGTTCATCTCTGCCCACCTGGAAGTTTAAGATGCTTCCACTGCCCTCCTGGCAGTCTATGAGATCCCGCAGTGATCTTTGATCATTATCCTCACCGATAATGTCTCCAATCTCTGGTTCATAGATGTAAACCATTTCTTCCTCCTCAGTGGCCTTGAGGTTTTCAACATACCTCATCCATTTTCTCAACAACCTACTCTGTCTCATGACCATCAACTACTTGACTGGCCAACTTGCCTTCGTCTTCTGCATGGGCCACTCATACACCCATCTTGATTTTACCTCTTTCCGCATTCTCAATTCAAGATTCTCTATTTCAACTCTAATGTCAGCAAGTTCTTCATCCATTTTTGCAAGATCTTCTTCCCAGCGTGCCTATGGCCTTTAGTATCCATCGCACTATCCCTGTCTGCCTCCCTAGCAAACCTGCTACTGTCACTCCTGCAATCCTGAGTGCTCAACTTCATCCTACAGTCCTGTTGACTACCTTCTCGACTGCTGCCTACCTGCAAACAATCATCACAGAGTCCTCAACAACTCTGTCTTCCTTCTGCCTCCTCTATCTACAATATACAAATAGAATCCCTCTCTAATACCACTTGACACAGTAGGATACGCGACCACACCCCATCGCTATCCCCTGCTTACAGGATCATTCAATTTCTCCTTGTTACTGAGCTGAAGTGGCTCTTTAGATTTCTGAGTGGAATCTCTGCTCAAATACCCGATCCACAGGTCCTTTTCAAAACCCACATGGCTCCCTGCACTTCACCGTGATCTCTTCCCCAATTCAATGTCAGGGTTCAAGGTTTCACGTTCCCTGTTGTCGAGAGTTTCTCACCTCTCGATTCCCTGATTTTCAATGAGCTCTTTCCCTGGTCTTAGCCCCTACCAGCTATACCCTGGTACATATGACCACATACCATAAGACTGCTGCCTTATATCCCTCTATCGGGGTTTCAAGTTCTAAATTCCCGATGAGCTCTAATTCGCCCTTAGCCCCTCCTGGCTAGGTTCTGGTCCATGTGACCTGTTCATATATGACCGCATCCATACTCTCCATCAGTGTTTCAAGCTTTAAAAACCCAATGCGCTCTTTGTGCACTGTCCCTTCCCAGCTATATCACGGTCCACGTGACCGCATACCATATGATCGCAATCAAACTCTCATCGGGGGTTTTCCCCATCACAATATCAAAGGGTGTGGACTCCTTGTCCCCGAAATTCCCAATTTCCTGATTTGCGATATGCCCCTTTATGCGCTAGCCCTCCTGGCTAGGCCCTGGTCAATGTGACCGCCACTTCGTGACCACTACCTTACCCCGTTGGGGCTACGGGGTTTCCAATGTCAAAAGGCACAAGTCCACGGGACTCGCGATATGTTGATCCCCGACTTCCTCCAGATCGTTGACAACTGGCCTCCACTATGCCTCTGTCCTCCTTCTCTGCTATGGTGACAGCTGCCCCCCACTCATTGGGGTTTTGCGGATCGCGATTTCGAAATACACGGGCCACTTGTCACCAGGATCTCCGATATCCCGATTCTCGATTTGCCAATGAACGACCTCCTATCGGGACTTTCACCGATGTCACCCATCTCCTGCCACGTGTCCTTCTAGATGGACGGTCCTGATTCCTCCAGAATTTTGAGACTTTCAATGTCTCGATTCTCTTGTCCTCAGGAACTCTGATTTCCTGATTTCCGACTCTCTTCTGATTCCTGACACCTGTCCCATGTAAATGGATGACTCAGATTTTGTCGGGGTTTTCGATTTAGACTTCCCCAATCTCTTGTCCACGGGAATGTTGATTTTCTGATGCGCCAAAATGTTGATGGCGCTTGATCTCCACCATGTGTCCTCTGCCAACGGACGATCCAGATCTCGTCAGGATTTTCACAACTTACAAAGACTCAATTCTCTCTCCCTCGAGAATCCTAATTTCCCGATGGCTGATATCCCGATGCCTGTCGAGACTTATTTCCTCCTATTCACGGTGTTAATTCCCGCATGAATCTTGCAGATCCGACGACTGTCGGCGATCTGATACAAGATCTGACAGCTTAGATAAATCCTCCTCGTGCGCTCCTCCTCCAGAGGTTAAATTGTGTTCACCCTTTCCCGATCCAATGGATGTTAGGATTTCCAAGTGAGATCTAATGGTTGGTGGTCTCCTCCTTTTGTGCCCTTCCTCTAGATCTCCCCTAGACGTGAATCTTCAATGGTCCAGATCTGTTCTTTCCAGACTTGGGAGAACTTCAATCTTTCAAAGGTCTCGACCTTTTTCTGTTTCCTCTAAGAGCTCCACAATATTGAGCCTCACTGTGCGTATACAACACTAACCCTCTTGGGATTTTGTCTTTGAATCCTCGAAGGATTCTCCCAACTCTTGCACTCCTTGTAGAGTCTTCAGATGCACTCACCGATGTTGTCCATCCTGAGCTTACGCAAACACTCAGATCCCTTGGGGGATTTTGTCCTTCTTCTCCCTCAGATGGAGAAATCAACGCCTTCCTGGTTGTTTTGCTGCTCAAGCAACTTCTTACTGAGCCTTCTGGGTGCTTAGCAACCCAGTAAAGGTCCCTTAGTGGACTCTTCCTTCAGCTCCAGAACTCAAAGAGTTCTCTTCACCTCTGTGCCTATCTGCACACTTCCTCGATGCCCTCCTGGTGGAGTATCTTCTCCACAAAACATTCAGTAGTTCTGGGCTCCCTCTGTGCACCCTTTGTACCTGCTCAATGCCCTTCTGGCAGAGCTCTCCTTCTCTCTCTACGTGCCTATGCACCTGCTCAATGCCCACCTAGCAGAGCCTTCTAGAATCCTCATCGATTCTGCCTCCAGTCTTCAAACTCTCAGCAGAGTTCTTCTCAAATGCACCGTAGCGCATACGCTCAATGCCCACCTAGCAGAGCTCTATAGAACTTACAGCAAAGTTATGTCTACAATTGTGTTTCAGCTACATAGTCTTGCCTCCTAAGGTGTTCAGTAACCTCCAAGGTCTTCTTCCTCTGAGCTGTTGACTTTAGTTACTGTGCCTCAGCACGTCTTTGTCTGACTCCGCAGAGTTCAGAAGTGCATCCTCTATGCACGGCTCTCAGAACCATCAGTGTTCTGTCACACCCTCCTAGTGTGAAGCCTCAAAGACCTTCACCCTGAAATCAAAAGAACTCATAAAAAATGAATTAACAATCCTACATTCATAGCATACATAGGGAACACATACAGACATCCATATACACAGAATATCATGCAGGAAAAACTGCTCTGTTATATTAAAAATGGAAAAATGGTTGTATCTTTACAATGGTGTTCCTGAGCTCTCTCTGGCTCTTCTCCTCTCTCTCTACATGCATATGCTCTCTAGCTCAACTAACTCAAAATGAGATATCAAATCTCTTTTACCTGAGGGGCTCTTCGAGCACTTCCCTCCAAGTTCACCTACTCTAATAAATTACATTCAATGGGCTGTCTAGTCCAGAATCGGATCTAGATCTCAACCATACACACATTAAATGCCTATCTTATCTACAGCCTGCGCAAAGGCACGACTTCCATGGCTCACCAGCCTAAGCATTTAAATTACATTCATTTCAAATTTGAATGAGGTTTTGCCTCTCTCCTCAGCTTTAAATGCACGCTCTCGACGTGGCTGGTTGGCTGGCCGCTGACGTGGAGCGATGCTCCTGCATCACATCGTCAAACAGTTATGAGGTCACCCATGGAACAAAATTACCACAAAAGCATTTCCAAAGGGTACAAATCTATACAACCAGTGAAAAAATTAAAGTGTGCTATGACTACACAGGGCATGTGTGCACATGCGTAAAACAGAAATGAAGGAAAAACGCACATGCGCCCGATGCGGGACTGTGGTCACTAAAATCTGCGCACATATGAGAACAACGCATTTATGAGAGTGTTCAGCCTCCCACCCACTTCTGGTTCATCTTCCAAGTTGATTTGACACTCAAATATGGACTAGATCCGACTGGGTGGCTGGTCGAAGACCTAAAAATGCCCTAATTAGCCTCTTTCAACACTACAAGCTGGTTGCACAATACCTCAAAGAGGTGCTATAAAAAGTCCATGGGTGCACTTCATTTTTTAAAGAATTCAATAGCAAAGTTATGCTACTACTATTCTCTTGATGAATCCTCTATTCTCATCAAGAGTATACTAGCACCATTACATTGGGCAATCCATCTCACCCCTTGAGTGGATTAGCAAAGAATTCTTTCACCATTTTCATTCAAAGTTGTAAGAAGAGCTTATTTGTGGGGGTCCAAGAGCCCTCCCTTAGAGGAAGAAGGGACTCATAGTCCTCTTTCTTCTTGGTGTTTTCTTTCAGTGATATAAACCTTACCATTGATGACATGGTCTTATTGTTTCTTTTGTTCTTATGCCCCTATGCTCACTAGTTTAGTTGTTATTTTATTTCTTAGTTGTTCTTTTATATTTCTTTCTCTAACCCTTTTTCTTATAGCTGTCCTGCTTAGCAAACCCAACTAACCTTGCAAGCACCTCCATTTTTCTCATCTAGGTGGAAAAAGAGGCACTACACATGCCATGTTTTTTCTCTCACCCCTTATATTGTAGATGCCTAGAAATAACCCTGCAAACAAATAAAATATCATGAATTTTAAATGCCTAGAAACCACCGCATCAACTCGACTAAACAAATAAACAACTTGTGAGTTTCTATTTTTCTACCCATCAATAATTTGACTACTCCTCTCTTCACTTTAAAATTTATAGACATGCCCATTCACTATCCTCTAACTCGCACAAGCTATATTACAGATACCAACTCTGGACAATGTCTTCATTGGATTGTTACAGATATTCTGTTGTGTAGAGGTGTTACTGGTTTTGACGATGTGCAAACGATTGCTTGCTCATTTCACCTCATGAATTTAACTTGGAGATCTTTGTGGAATCAAAGTGGGTCACATTAAATTTTATTGTTATAGAAAAACGAGAAATCGGTAGATTCTTCTTGTGCATATACACGACATTGAAGATCAAGCTTCGATTATTCAATTTTTTTTCATATTTAACTGAACAATAAAATTTTGATTATCCGATTTGATTGTATTAATGATTTGCAATGATCTTCTCCCATATCGATGATATTATTTCCAAACCGTCGTGCTATATCAGGTTTTCCACACTCCCCAAAATTGAAAACAATATGCTAACAACAAATTTTGAGTGTATTTCTAACGAAATGTAGGGATTGTGATTGGAATGGGTTACGAGTTTTCCACGAGGGCATGCAGATCCACTTACAGGGGCACCAAATAAGGCATGTAGGAAGTTACAGAGAGATGCCATGATTAGACTGCCAAAAGTATATCACGACTCACAATCTATGCAAAAATCAAATATAAATTCATAT
Organism: Picea sitchensis; assembly: GCA_010110895.2. Taxonomy (NCBI): domain Eukaryota; kingdom Viridiplantae; phylum Streptophyta; class Pinopsida; order Pinales; family Pinaceae; genus Picea; species Picea sitchensis. The sequence goes on from SNQJ01S0038612.1 coordinate 49,571, forward strand.
CTGAGTTGTGCAGCGGAAACTAGTCTGAAAACAAAGCAGTCGATAGACACCAATTCACAATGGCCACTTTAAGAAGAAGTATCATGCAATCCAGATGGGTTATTCAAAATGTGGAAGATCTGAATGCTTGCCTGGTCACATTTATTGTTCATCTCAATCCCATTCGCTGGGTGTCCAAATGGGTAATCATTGTCAATGGAGATGTTCCCAGTAAGGCTGAATGGATCCGCTTCATCAATTAGAGGCCAACCAATTTAAAATGTCTGAAACTGTCTAACTGATCTTTTATCTATAAAAAGTGTATTGTGTTGCTGAGGTGGTCAAATAGCAAAAGATATTCATTCATTCTCCACAATTAAACTATCTATGGAATATAATGAATGATTGGAATTAATGATTTCAAGAAGGTGGAGATTCTCATCTGCAAAGGAGCCCACATAGAGGCCTTGAAGAGTTGTGGGAGAATGGATATCACGTCTCAGCAACCACAATGGAAAATGGAAGACATGGCTGACCTGAGAGTAATGGGAGACATGCTCATTCTCCCCACAGGAAAGATTCTCATCATCAATGGGGCCAAAAATGGCATCGTCGACTAGGAAGATGCGTAGGGGCCTGCGTTTTCTATGCTCCTCTACACGCCCACCAAAGAAATTAGCAAGAGGTTTACAAATTTGGCTCTGACTACAATATCAAGAATGTATCATTCCACTGCTCTTGTGCTGCCTGACGGGTAAGTTTTAGTAGCTGGGAGCAATCCCCATCAGATTTATAATCTTGCTACCAAGCCATTCCCCACAGAACTGAAATTGGAAGCCTACGTTCCTCCCTATCTGCATTCCCTCTATGATCACAAGCAACCGGCCATTTACATATTGTGCCTTTAAATATTCCACCGTCAATTTTCCATGCGGTCCATGGATATGTGTTCAGGCCCCCTACTCATTCTAGCTTGTTGTGTGTGTATGTGGGAACTGGTGTTCATTTTTTTTTGGAATGGCACTTGTCACGATGATATTTTCTATGCTTGGTTTTCTTTCCCCTTCCAACCATGGTGGGTTGATGACAACTATGGTTCTATTGTGGGTGTTCATGGGTTTGTTCATTGGCTACTCTTCTGCTTGGTTATATACGATGTTCAAGAGATCGGAATGGAAGAAAAACACACTAAATACTGCTTTCATGTTTCCTAGAATTATTTTCTGCATTTTCTTTGTATTAAATGCACTGATCTGGGGTGAGAAATATTCTTGTGATGTACCGTTTGGGACCATGTTTTCTTTAGTATTTTTATGGTTTGGAATTTCCATGCCCTTGATTTTTATTGGTAGCTACTTTGGCTACAAGAAACCTGCAATTGAAGATCCAGTGAAAACAAGCAAAACTCCTAGTAAAATTCCAGAACAGGCTTGGTACATGCAGCCTGTTTTCTCCATACTCATTGGTGGCATATTGTCATTTGGTGTTGTTTTCATTGAGCTATTTTTCATCCTGAATTCTATATGGTTGAATTAGTTCTACTACATCTTTGGGTTCTTGTTCATAGTCTTTGTTATCCTGCTCGTCACCTGTGTAGAGATCACGATTGTTCTTTGCTACTTCCATCTATGCAGTGAAGATTATCACTGGTTGTGGAGAGCATATCTGACTTCAAGATCTTCAACACTCTACTTGTTTCTATACGCAATATTTTACTTCTTCATGAAACATGAGACTTTAGTTTGCCTGATTGTCATTCTGCCAAGGTCAAATAGTCTTCAGGTTGTTAGAGTACCAAACTATCCTTCCATCAATGTCTCGGAACTGATTGGATTTGTGGTTGTGCATGGTGGCCTACGCTATAGGTATATGAAAGTTAATAGTCGTTGTTTGTTTGTTATAATACAATTTCATCATATGTTGTTTTATTATAAAACAATTACAATAAAAAAAATTATTTGTGATTGTTTTATTATAAAACAATTATAATAACAAAAATAAATAAAATTGTTTTATTATAAACATTTTTTTTTTATAATAACAGAAAAAAAAACATATATTGTTTGTTTTTATTTCTTTTGTTTTATTATAAACATAAACATAATAATAATAATAATAATAAGTATATAGTAATAAAATTAGGTCAAGACATAATAAAATTAAAAAATATATAAATAAAATGAAGATTAAAAATAAAAATTAGAAACAAATTATAAAAATAAAACCAAAACAAATAAATTGCAAATGGACCTTTTTTTATAAATTCCTGAAAGGAATAGGAACACATGTTTTTGCGATTTTACGCTAAGCAAGCAATCAATGATGAAAAAAATGTGCGTGCAACAACCACGACAAGAGGTATAAAACACATATTTTTTTTTTGCTTTGTCGCATTTGTCATTCTTTCTGCATGTTAAATTTTAGAACATCTCACAAGTTTTCATGCAGGATTTGTATTAAGTGTTTTAGGAGCGCGACTAATTGCATCTTGCTACTGAAGTGATTTTCAAAAATCACAAAAACTTATGAAAAAAGAATAAAAAAAAATACATGCTTTCTTGACTACTTGAAGGAGTTATTACTCATCATAAACATCATGACATTTGTTGTTACATAGAAACCTTTTCATAAACCCATTTGTGTCATGAATGTCTTCCTCCGTTTCTCCTTCAAAGTAGATTGGTCATCCCTATGTTGAAGCCCATCTTCCATTTGAATTATCCTTCATGACTTCTCCCACGCCTATCTTTCTGAATCACATACATATCTTTAGTTTTTTCAGTTCAATTTTCCTTGTCAATAAAACTATCCAGCTCCCTTTCCATGACTACATTGCCTTGCCATACACACTCTTACTACTGAGATATTTTCATTTATAGTCCTACCACTATTTTTATCAAAACTCACATTGACTAATGTGGGATTCCTTAAGGCCCACCTTTCA
>SNQJ01S0038613.1:10678-28005 GCA_010110895.2 Picea sitchensis
AACCTGTATCCATAACGATACTTGTTTGTGTAGCTAGTTAGCTTGGGAGCTGGACTGAAGAAGCGCTTTGTCAGGCTCATGGGATATTGAAGAGGCGGGTTGTCAGGCCCGTGAGCAATTCCTCTCTGGGTGATATAATTGTTTGGAATTGAATTCCTAAAGGTGTTAAATTGCAGCTATAGGGCTCTGAGACTTCCTATCTGGACTGTTTTTGAAGCCCGGAAAGGAAGTGGGGCAGTTGAAGGATTGTTGAGAATATAAGGGGTGCACTTTTTGGGGTGGGACAGGCATGTGGGGAATGAGGGACTGTAGGATGTTATTTTGAGTGGGCACCTGTGACGAAGTATTTATTGTTGTCTATGAGCCATTAGTCTAGTTAGGAATCCCTTTACTCAGGTGACGTTTAGTCCCATCTTGGGGGTGGACTCACTACTGAGAGTGATGAGTAGTGTGGTCTAAGCCTGGGAGGTTTGTGGAAGGTCTGCACCCAGTTGGTTATATTCTTACCAAGATAAGTGGCAACTATGTGATAAATTTACATGTTGCATTATTATTTACGTGTTTATTTTTATGGGTTTATCCTACGCGTGGTTATAATTGTCTGCATGTTTATGGGTATTTCATGTATATGTTTCTTATCTATGCTTACTGTTATTTTAGTATGAATTCATGCTTTTACATAATGTATTTGTTTGTTTACGTTTTATTTATGAAGTTCTGCAAAGATTATGTGTGTATATGTTTTAATTGCATGCAGTTCGAAAATTTTATGTCACATAGCTCAGTTGGATGTTGGGTATGTTACAGGTTGTTCCACAAAAAGAATGAAAGCGTTCTCTCATGTATCGTGGCCCGGCCTAGGTGGTCGGGGATGTTACACTATTGAAAATGGTTTTTTTTTTTTTTTAATTCCATAAATAAGGATATTTTACCATTTTACCACATCATTTTGACCATTTGTACCAAAATTAACCCAAAATTGAGCAAACCCTTCCAACTTAACTTGGAGAATGTGGGACCTTGGATCGACCAAAACACTAACCATATGGACCAAGTAAGTGTTCAGCCCATTTCTTTTCAATCCATCCATTTTTTTTTTTTTTTTCCATGAGAAATTAAGGGATACCCCTCCTTTTCTCCTCACGATTCTAAGCATCCATGGTTTGCCTCAAAGTGGCTCATGGATATCTATGATTGGTAGAAACACCATTTGTAGAAATCCACAATTGTTATAATGGGAACCCACGAATGCCCAAAATAACTTTGAAAAAACAAAAATTAATTCATCTTTTCTTGGATTTTGAGTAGGATGTCTATTCATTGGAGGGAGCATGAGCATGAAGAGATTGACAATGTTGTAATTGATGATGATGACATCAAAGAGGCTCTCCGGTGGTGTGGAATGTATAATTTTTTCCAAACAAGTGGAATATGAGCTCAAAGGAGATGCTAAATCTCCTTATTGATTACTGGCATACATACACTAAGGCATGTATGCTTGGTGGGCAGTCTCTAACCATCACAGTTGAAGATATATACTTCATTATCATTTTATCCTGTAGAGAAGAAGTGCCCAACTTTACAACCCGTAGGAGAGGTGGTCGGACTATCAATGATTACATTGGATATTGTGAGGATGGCACAAAGAACACAGGCTCACAAGTGCCTATTAAGCACATCACCAACCTGAGTCTAAAGGTGATATTGTCCACCATGGCATGCATCGTGGGGTCTACATCCTTGCTCTTGGCTTCTAGGTCACAAATGCAGCATGGGGTTGATTTCTTGAGACCCACCATGTTTGATTGGAGCACCACAATTCTTACTTGCATGAAGACTTAGTTATTTGATTATGAGCTATGAAAGATAAAGAACTTTGGGTTCGATAACATTCTCTACACATTATTTTTCAAGAGGGTGCCAAGTATTATCCCAAAGACTCATGTTAGAGGACCCTTACAACCATGGCCTACTATGATACAATGTATTGATCTTTTGGTATGCTTAGGATAGGGACCATTGTTTAATCCTTATGATGATGACTTCTTCACTTGGTGGTAATGTTAGGTACAATTTATCGAGGATTATCCATATACCAGAATTGACTTTTCTGGAGATATTGATGTCATCATTCCTCTTGGTGAAGAGCTTCAAGGCATAGGTAACCCTTCAAATGTGCTCTTCAAATGTGCAAATAGAACACCAGAGAGACCATTCGGTGCTCCATGACATAGTTTTTGAGGTTGAGATGAAGAAAGGCCTAGCAGTGATGCAGCAAGGACCTTACGGAGTGTGGGAAGAAACACAGAGGAACTAAAACACTCCATCCCGATGGCCACTATAGATGACCTGCTAGTAGGAATGCAACATCATGTTGTAGGAGTACCCCGGACATGGGTTCGTCTTTTTCGGCGTTTAGAAAATGTTGTGGTTTTCTATGATAGATTTCATCGGCCTCAGACCTATATTGTTATGTGTCGAGAGCACCATTTTGTACTGATATACATTCGGGGCTAGGAACCCAAATTTTTTACTATGGACCTCTTTTGGACATATATATATATTTATCTTTTTGTGCGTTATTTTTGTATTCTACTTGCAAATGATAAATATTTAAATGTGTAAAATTTGTGTGTTTATGTTATGAATGTGACAAATGCCAATCTAAAACGTAATTAGCATACACGTCATTTACTAGATTAGTGCGCCTAGGAACATGTTCATAAGTAATAAACTCAAATGATCGTTCTAGAAGGTGTTCCCTGAGGAATCGATGTAAAAAGGTTGGATCATGAATACGATATAGACCATTCAGTAGTGACACGACCAATTGAGAATATAAGAACACTTGAAGATGTTGGATTCCATGTGAGAGAGAGTCTCTTAAAATTTCGATAAAGGTTCTATATTCATCGACGTTATGTATAGTTTCCCCAAGACAAACACCTCCAACATATACTAGCTAGTTAGTGGGCGAATAAATTACCCAAGCAGTGGAAAACAATTTTTGAGTGTGGTGACTAGCACCACCTATGAATCCAATGTAAACTGACAAATCCCCTGTCATCTGCCACACAGTTTAAGTACAATAGTCAAAAATGCAGGAAAATATTTTAAAAAACATGTACAAACCTACATAAAACAATAAACAATAATTACAAAAAAACCAGTACTCGAGCCATCAGGCTTAAGCATAGTACTTGTTAAGGTAGAGCCCATTTCTGGGCTCCGACAACACATTTCCCTCATAATATGCTAACTCGTCAGATCCATTTTTCAACACTCGTCGCATGATTTATGGACCATGCCACATGGGGTTGAACTTGCCTGCCCCCAATGCATCCTTGTCTTGGTCATAGACTAACACAAGTTCTCCTTCAAAAAACACCCTTGGGCGAACAAACTTGTCATATTGAGACTTGACATGTTTCTTATGCACTTCATTTTCCAAAGCTACATCTCGACGTTGTTCATCAGGATGTTCAAGGTAAACAAAGCGCTCTTTGAGTTGTGTCGTGTCAAGAGTTCAACGACAATTTTGAGTGAAGGGATTTCTCATTCAATGGGAAAAACAACTTCTACTCCATGAATGAGTTGAAAAGGAGAGAATCCTATTGTAGTTTTGACTGAGGTTCGGTAAGCCCATAATGTCAGATATAGAATCAAATTCCAATTTTATCTGGTCGAGTTAATCGTCCTTTTTAAATAAATTTTTTAAGGATTTGTTAAAAGTATTGACATGGCCATTAGCCATAGGATAGTAATGATAAAAGTGCCCCTGTCTAAAACCTAGTTTCAATGTTAAATCAGACATCATGCGGTTCTGGAAGTGACTTCCATGGTTAGTGACAATCTCTCTTGGAACCCCAAACCTAGTGATGACTTGATTGAACACAAAAAGTGTTGCGGTTTCACCATCATTAACGAATGTCGGTATGGCTTCTGCCCACTTATTAAAGTAGTCAATGGCCAGTATGATGTATCAATGCCCCCTAGATGAGTCTAGGTGGAATGTCATGAAATATACACCCCACTTGGTGAAGGGGCCGACAGTGACGATGGGAAACATAGGAGAAGGTTGCACGCACGTCTTCTTTTTAAATATTTGACAAGGATGACATTTGTTGACCACTTCAATGCAATATTTAAAGATCGTAGGCCAGAAATAACTAGCGTGCAAAATCTTCTGGGTTGTTTCCAACCCTGATAAGTGATTGCCACATGCTCCACAATGGTAGTCATTTAAAACCATATATTCTTCCTCATGAGTGAGGTAGTGATGGATAATTGAGTCTACCCCTCGTCGATACAAGGTGTCAGCTATAATGAGGTAGTTCTTTGCTAGGTGATGAATCTGTCGTCACTTGTCTCATGAAAAATGTGGAGGGAACTTTAGAGTCTAGAGATATATAAGGATATCTCCATACCAAGGATCGGAAGAAGAGATGAGGAATATATTCTCATTCGGAAAAGATTCAATTACTTTGTTTTCCTCATTCTCCACTGGGAACTCCAACATCAATTCGGCGAATACTGAATAGCTCTTGGATTTTGCAGAAGCAAAATACAAATTGAACTCTTGAAGAACAAAAATCTAGTTGTTTTACTTCCCACCAATTCTTCGTTGAGTCAAAACATATTGAAGAGGATTAACATCGACGATGATGGTTGTCTTGTACAACAAAATGTAATGTTGAAGCCGTTGAATAGCACAAAATGCTGCTAAGGCTAGTTTTTCGATGTGAGAGTACTTCAGTTCAAGACCCAACAAAGCATGACTGAAATAGTAGATGACATGCTCTTGGAGCTCATCATCCTCCTGAACTAGGACCATGTCGATCGACAATTCGGTTTCTTCCAAATACAACAGGAAATCTAGATTATAATTTGGGGGACTCAATAATGAAGTCAAAACTAACACTTTCTTTAACGCATCAAACGAACGTTGTATTTCCTTGTCCCAACAAAATGGAACCACCTTTTTCAAAAGGTGTATAAATCCTTTTGTAATATTAGCATAGTTACATACAAAGCATCGAAGGAAATTTTCCTTTCCTTGTAGACTTTGAAGTTGACGAAATATGCGCGGGGGAGGCAACTAAGTGATTGCCTCCACTTTTAAAGGGTCAATCATGATCCCTTTATTTGAAACTATAAAACCCAAAAGACATATTGAAGTCACCCAAAAAATATATTTATGTGGATTCAAATGGATTCGGTAGTGACGACATCTCTCGAAGACTAGGAGGAGTTGTAACAGATGTTGAGCTCTCCTGTGAGAATGAGTTGTAATATCATCCAAATAAGCCTCGACTATATCCTTCAGGTCATGGAAAGAAAACAGCATGGCCCACTGAAAAGTGGCTCCATCTTTTTTAAGGCCAAAGGGCAGCTTCTTGTATGCGAAGGTTCCCCAAGGAAAAATGAAAGTTGTCTTGTATTGGTCTTCCAATCCAATCTCAATCTGGTTATAACCCGAAAACCATCCATGCACGAAAAAATTTCACTTCCTGTGCACTCATCGTGAATCTGATCGATGAACAGCATAGGGAAGTTATCTTTTGGACAAGGTTTATTCAAGTCTCGAAAATCCATACACACTTGAATTGTACCTTTCTTCTTATCAACCATAATCGATTAGACACCCATTCTATCAATGGAACTAGGTAAATAAATCCAACTTTGAGCAGCTTTTCCACCTCAACTTTAATTGTTGTTGATTTCCTTGGATTCACTCGCAGCAATTTTTTTCAAACCAGTTTCACATTCTCGTAGGTTCAAATCTCATGTTGAATTATTCGAGGATCTATGTCAGGCATTTCCTCATACGACCAAGCGAAAACATCTTGAAATTCCTTAAAGAGTTTTGTATACAGATGAATTTCATCTTGAGAGAATTCTACCCTGACAAAGACATTTTCGACAACATCGGGTATTCTAGAAATGTTAATGGGGACAGTTTCTGATATATTTTCCATATTCCCTTTGGCATAGACACCATGCCTAGCCAAGGGGTTTACCATCTAATCAGCACTCCTACTCATGGATAACTTAAATTCTCAACTGTCCACATGACTGATCTCGGGGAGGAAGTACGATCTATGATTCATATCCTCCCATGGCCTTTCAACTCTATTCATTTCCTCAATAATAGCCTCATCTGAAGGCAAGACAATATCAATACAATCCTGGGAACTTGAAAAATTATGAGCCCAATAGGCTCTAGAAAAAGATTGTCCTCCTTCGTCAAATAAGGAGTTTGATCTAAGTCTGCAGTATCTTGATAGATAGCTTGATAAGCAACCTTCGTTTCAGAAAGTGGCATAGCCATCCCGGTATGTGTGTGACCTTCCACCGATTCACCACGACAAGGGTAACACCCATGGGTCTTGTAGATACAATGCATTAAAATAAGAGACTCGTGTAACAAGAGATGGTGGACTCTACTTTTGATATCCGACCGGGGTAACACAAATGTAAGACACTGGAGATGGGAAATTAAAGGCACCCATAAGTGAAGGATACATTCTAACACCGATGATCTCAGTTGTCGACTGAGAATTATTGATCCATGAGACTATGGATCCTTGGTTAGTCACAGAGCTAGAATGGTTAAATACATTTGATTGATAGTTACGATCTTTCCCTCATGGGGGAAACATAAAATTTGAAATACTAATGAAATGATGGTTTTCATCGCATAAGTCCAACTCCTTCCCAACAACAAGATATAGTCGAGCAGTGCATCGACTACCTCTACTTCTATGGAAAAGGTATTTCCTCCTAACTGAACCAGAAAAGAGGAAATTAGTTTATGTGGTCTAAACGATCATTTGTCAAACATGATTAACAACATAGGAAAATTTATGAGTTCTACAGAGTCGGTGGCTTTCCAACAGGTCAAATACATGACATAGGTTGAAGCTCCCTCATCGACCATAGTCATCCTGATCACATGCTTCTCATAAATCATGTTGATCTGGAATTCTACATGGTAAAGAAGGCAGGGCTTGACATTAGTAGCGTCAAACTTCATCATGAGCTGGCTGGAAGAATCCATTGCTCTGATCGTGGATAACAATGTGGTGCGTTGCACAAGGAAAATTTGAAGCACCTTAAGAGAAAACATCGCACACGGTGTTTGGGATAAATAATCAACAATAGAGTATTTGGATGTGGCTCTGGAGTTAGGGTTGTGCGATTCTCTTTTGTACACACCTTTCAGTATGCACATCATCATTTCCTTCTCAGGTTTCTCTATGTGAAGAGGTCCTTGAGCATCGGAAGTCTCTTTTCCTTTTGTTGTCAACTCCAGATTACTATAATCACGAGACCTGGTCGAAAAATATACCTCCTCTTCTTTCGTGTGGTTTACCATATTAACGAACTTGAGCGATCCATCAAGCAAAGTTGCACTTGGAGTGCCCCCTTTCAGATTAGAAGTGGAAGAGACAACTTACATGTTTTTCCCTTGGGGAAATGGATTTTGTAGTACAATAGGTTGTTTTAGTTGTTGCAAATTTATTAAACATTGGGCCTCTTCCATCCTAGGGAATTGATGAGTGAGGTGTTCATCCCCACAAATATTTCATGGGAACTTCACCTTTCTTTTTTCACTCTTTTCCCCCTCAGCATTCTTATTAGTTTTCTTGTCATTTCCCCCACTACCCTTCTTTCCTTTGCCTTTATTTTTCTCTCTGGGTTGATGAGGACCCTTTGAAGTATTTGATTGCATAGTGTGTACATCCAAGGACTGGGTGGTGGGGGTGGTCGAGCCATAGGCTGTATCGGTCACAGTTTGTTGAATGGACAACTGGTGTATCTGGTTAGTAACCAAATCTACGGGTTTTCTTTGAGCAAGACCAATGATTCCATTGGCATGTGGTCCTGGATTTGGTTTCTATAAGTCGAAGGTTGAATGAGGTGAATTAGGGATAATATCATAGAGAATTTCGGATTGAGAGTAAATCAATTCCATTTGTTGTGCCCTAAAGATTTCTTGTTCTTCCGTGAACATGCCTGAAGTTGCCACATCCTTAGAAATATAAGGAAACAACAAATTTAGGAACCATTCGAAGAGAAACTCTGGTGGAACCATGGCTTTAATAAAACTTGTATGTCTCCTCCATTCTCAAATGTGATAGGAAATGTGTGTAGCCTTGTCTTGCACAAAATTGGCCAAAAGTTTTGTCCCTGCGTCATATCGGACAAGGAGTTGGAAATGGTTGAGAAATACCATGGAAAGGTCAACAAACATCGCATAATTTGACCTCTCTAGTTCTATGTACCATTTCGTAGTGACCTCGGTGAGGGTACACTAGAATAAATATAATCGTATCGATTCATCATTTAAAKAATTAGACGAGCACCATAAATGAAACGTTGTTACGTGGTTATGTGGATATTCACCACTCTTTCCTTYGAACTTTGGTATGTTCGAGGGAAGTTTGGTGGGGACCGCAGGCCAACTTGGGTCATGGTGAGTCAATTCATTCATCAACTTAGAAAAATATGGAAAATCAAGGGTTGCCAGAAAGGGTAGTTTGGGTTGTGTCATCGACTAACTAACAGCTTGAAAAGAAAGTCCTAGATTTTAACTGGCACCAGGTTGTCGGGAAGATTTTGTTGATGGACCAAAGCTTTGGGTAAAACCTTGTTGGCTCTGGTCAAATAGAGGATGACCTCCACCCATCTGATTCTCAGATGGAAAAACAAGGTTTCCCCTGTCAGACCTCCTTGCGAAGGAACTAGTCCTTACATGGGGTTATACTTACCGAGAAAGGGGTTTTCCCTTGATAGCGTCCCCTGCGAAGGGAAAGACCCTTGCACAGGGTTCCATTGAGATTGAAAAGGGTTTCCCCTGTCGACACTACAAACATGGTGAAAGTATTACTCCTGAATCCATCGTATAATGTGAACAGAATGGAAGTGGATGGCATGCTAGCAGCACCCATAGAAGCACCCAAACCTATGAAGGGGTTAGGACCGGGAGATGGGAAATCCCCACTCCCAATGGATGGGAATGATGGAGTAATGTGACATCCACCCCAAGGGATCGTTTGGTAGGGAATTGAATAAATCCCTACACCAATGTTAGAAACTTGGGACGTCGACTAGGAGACAGTCAATGCCCATTTATGGCATACTGAAAGAAAAAGTGTTCGTCATTGACGAAAATGACATGGATGCACTCATAGAAGGAGTGAAACCAATGACCAACAGAGTAGTTTTGTTGATCGGAGTGGCTATTGTGGAATTAACCACACTAGTTGTTATGTTGGATACACCATGCGGAAAGATCCCACCGGTGACTACTGTCGAAGTGGGAGTTGTAGGGACTCTCGACCCAAACACTTGTGAAGTTTCATCCATAGTAGCCCAGTGAAGAGGGATACTATCAGTAAAGCCTAATATAGGAGGGGTAACTTGCACCGAAGGTGATGAGAAAGTTCCAATTAACGGAGGGTTATAAGCTAGAGTGTATTCTTCAGCTCTGAGATCTTCAACAATTACAACCTTTAGTTCTGAAGCATTAATCTTGAAGGTCTTTGTAGTTGTGATATCGATTGGACCAGTTGGTATAAATGCACCAGATTGATCAATACGACACCTTAGTGGAGGCGAGGGAGAATTATTTCTAACTTCCTCTTCTAGGGGAAGACCTTTAATTATCCTCGATCTACAAGGTGGTTAGTCAGCCATTTTGACTTGTCAACTCTCGAGCAACCATGTACATTCCTTCCTAAGAAATTTTATGATCATTAAGTACACCACTAAAAAAATGATAAATGGAAACAACAGACACAAACGACCTCACTAATATCCTGACTCGGGTGGATTAGGTCATGATATCGCGGTAGTCACAAGGTAGGGCAAGGGCCTTCCGGACGAAGGAAAAAGTTGATTAAGTCTTGTGGATCAACGAACGAAGGAATGAGAATCAATTATATCAACCTCCATTGGCTAGCCTTATCTAGTGCAAGTACCCATGCTTCGCGGGGTTCCCTCCAATAGTACTAAAAAGTGTGATGTGAAATCCACCCTAGGTATCATGGAAAACCCTTGCAGTCACCTCTGAGATCCTTAGAAATGGCCACTAAGCTCACCAACTCCCAGTCAGTGTCCTGGGAGTATAGTTGACAGTCAGGATCGAATGTATGGGAAGGGTATCTAAGCCCGAAGCCTCGAAAACACCGCCTCTAACGGAGGTATGGGTACTAATGAAACCCCCAATATACAATCTCTCCATTATGCCTAGTTAAGCTTCGGAGGGGTCTCTTCTCGGCTCTCCTTTACGTGACCTCATATTTAGCTCTTTTGTTAGAGGAGGCTCCTTGCTATACTTATAGGATAGTTGGATTTAAACTCTACCTAGCTCATACTCCTACATTTGTTTTATGTCCTTGGAGAAATTAACTCTCCAACCTAAACCAAGGCCCTAACTTGTAACTTTTATGTTCACCCTATAAAATGAAAATTTCTAATAAATTTTATTTAGCATTCGTTTTATGGGGATTTTAGTTACTCAAAAAGGTACTGATGAAACTTCAATGGTGTTTTAACAAACTCAAAGAGAAAAACACTTTAATAACATGAATAAAAAAATGTAGTTTCTTCACTCAAAATGAGAAGTGATAACAACGCTTCAGAAAAAACAAACTCTTTTCTTTGTATTTTTGCAAATTCAAGCAATATACTTTTAAATGTATGCAATATATTTAGACTACTTTGGACTACAACCCTAAGATGTTTTGTAAACAATCATGCAGAACAGAGAGAAATAAATTGACACACTTAACTTATTTTCTTTTGAAAGAGGCTAACTTTAACCTAAATCACTAATTATCAAAACAAGCAGAAATTCTAAAGGTCGGATTACTAGCAAACAATTTATTTTCTTAATAAATTTAAAGGCAAAGGAAACAAGAGAAGAAAACTAGAAACCAAGCTATTTTTGTTTTTTCGTTAAAAAGAAATGAATATGCAACTAACAAGGCAAATTTTCTTTTTCTTTTTAAAAACGAAGGGGAAAAGGCAAACAATATGAAAGGAAACAGTATCTAACCATTGGAACAACAATCAATCTGGAAATAAAGCCCATACATACAATTGACCCTTCAACTAACCTTATAAACCCTAAAACTGAAAGACTAGCTTACAAGAAAGCAAGAACTTTTTAGATAAAAAAGAGTTTTCACAGTCTTTAACATGCAATCAAAAGAAAATACAAACCCAGGAGGCTCAGTAATTGTTGAAGAACCTACCTAGACCTGCCAATTCTGAGCAAAAAAAATAAAAATTCAGGACAACTACACAAGTCCACGATTATGTAAACTACAACTCGCGGACATCTGCGGGTCATACACGTGCAACTCACGGATATCCATGACTCACAGAAGGACAAAATGCAGAAAAAATAGTTAGACTTGGAAAATAAAAAGTCAACCCAGAAGGAGGGCTTACAAAAAAATTTGGAAAATTTTATGAATAAGGAATGCTTTGAAAATAAAGCCCAGAAACATGAAAAAACTACAAAAACTAAGACAACCAAAGAAACCCTAAAATTGACCCAAACTAGGAGAATCCCCAGTATGGTTGTCAATTCTGTTATGGGATTTTTTCCTTGTGACTTTGGGTCATGTCACAGCAAATATTGACCAAGTAAAAGACAAAACCCTAACCCACAAACAAGACTTGTAAAGAAATAACTACTTTATTAGAGAGGAAAAAAGGTTTTACACCTTGTATCCTTTCGTTTGGTGTCATTCCTCACTCTCAACCCTTGTACTTCTCTTGACTTCTGCTTATGCTAACCCGCAAAAGAATATCAAGAAAGTGTTGCAACCGGGTATTTATAGCATAAAATCATACAAGTAATTGATAGATAGATTCAAATATGAAAAGTAATTTAACATACGAAACAAATTGAATCAATAATACACAAGTATGGGGAAAAGAGAACTCGTTATTAACAACGATAAAATAAGTGGTTACAACCTGAATCCAATCATCGACATTACCTTGAATCCAACCACCTAGGTTCCGCCAATAGGTCCTTCAAGCATCACTTAGCAATATTACCCTTCCTTGAATGACCGAATAAGGATAGAAACATGCCTTATGGTCATATAGTGGAAAGGAAGGAATGTTGGAACAAGGGTTCTAGGTCAAGGGGATGCTACTCAGAGGATGAAGGGGAATAGGGAGACTTGCAAATTCTTCAGCATAAATTTTCCCCCAAAGGTGCCTTTATACCATCCTCAAGATGTTAAGGAGGTTGAATTTTGTTGAATAAGGGCTCAGGGAGGTTGGGAAATGAGCCTAACTAAAATCCTTGATCGAAAATATGGAATTGTTTTATTTTTTGTAATTTTTTATGGCATATGTGAGTTTTCAACTTGTAGATGAAGGGGCACCCAATGAAGGGGAACCACGTGGAAGTTGACACTCAAGGTGGCACCCTTGTCCCGTCCGGGTCAAAGATGTGTCAGTTGGGTAGGTGGGGCCCATAAAATATTAATATCTTATTAATGTTTAAGGCCAGTGTAAGAGAAAGAGGGGAAATAAGAGAGAGAAGGATGACGAGGCAGGCCAGGAGGGTGACAGGGAATCACCTCAAGGGGACACATGGACTCCGAATGCCACATCAACAGCCATGTGAGAAAAAACCTAGAGCCAAAATATTATTTTGGCTATAACTTGAGCATAGTAATTCATATTGAGATGAAACTTCTAGGTTTTTCCTACAATAAGGAGGGATACACAAGTGTTAGAGATGGTCATTGCCTATTTCTACTTGGATTTGTTAAAAATTTCAAAATAGTGGTTTTTAAAGATCCTGGTCCAGATCGTTGGCAGAGATATAGATTAAGATTAATTTATTGGAGAGAGTCCAAAAAGTAGACATGGAAATGACCCATGAAGAAATTGAATAAATTCTAAGGGGTTTGGAATGGGAATGTTGAAATAGGCCAAAATCCATTATTCCAGGCCACTTTTTAGGGATTTTTGGGATTATCAGAGGAGGAAAAAGGTCCCTAGATGGAAAAATTGGAAAATATTATTTACTTGACATTTTGTATACTCGTAGAGCCAGAAAATTTTGGTATAGTGAAGTTTCTCCTGAAGTGTACAGTTTGGGAGATAGCCAGTTTGGATAAACATTCAAAGTCTGGAAAAAGGGGTGAAAAAGGACAAAGTTGTCATTTTCATATTGCTGCATTTTTTTATTGGAGCCTCATATTGAAAATATGAGAGTTTTTATGAATTCCTTATCACCATTTCTATCTATGTCTCGTACAAAAGTTTCTCTGGTTCCTGACAAATTTACTTCTACAAGTGGCAGGATTTGGTGTCTTGGATTAATTACACCTAAATGAAAAGTGTATGAAAGGGGTTAATTAGCAATATTCATATGACTATAAATTTCTGCTCAAAGCTCAGATTTGGGAAAGAAAGTACTCATTGGAAAGATCTTGGAAAGAAGAATATAGTCACCTAGAATTGTGAATTGAGTAGATAAACTCACAAGAAATCAAAAGGAAGATGAGTGTTGGCCTAAAAGGGAAAAATTGTGCATATGTTTCCAGAATTGTAAATTATAGTTTTTAGCTAACAAATGTTGTTGTGTGCACATTGCTAAGAAGCTTAAGGTTACATATGGAACATAGAAGGTTTAGAATGAGGTATATGTATATGTGGAATATGCGAGAGAAATCTTCATATATGAGGAATAGGCCGTTATAGTTCTTCAAAATGAGCATGTGATTTCTTTAGGAAGTTGCAAGAATAACACATGTAGACTCGATGAGAAATATGGAAGACCTCTAATGAAATTTTAATGTGAGAAAATAATTCTATATGATATATCTGCATATCAAATTTGGATCATGAGTAAGAAATACCATCTAGAATTCATGATATTGCATGTGCAAAAGGTACACATGGAGGTGCAAATCATGAGAATATGAAAAGTGGTTTAAATAGTAGGTGAAAGAGTTTAGAATTGGTATCAAGGATGATAAGAGACACTCAAAGAAAGAGTGTTATGTCAAGGCTTCTTCACAAGATTATCAAAGGCCAGGAAGGAAGAATGTTAAGATACGATTCAGGTTCAACTAGGTAAATTTTAAATCCAAGAAGTTAGTGTTCTAATAAAGAGTACCAATGGATGCATAAAGCAATGCATTATGTGGTGATTAGTCCTAGAAGTATGCAATCAGAATTCTAGGAGAGGTAATCCATAAAACTTAATTGGATTCCAGAATTGGACAAAGTCCTTGAATAGTTGAGATAAGTGGAAAAAGATATCATAAGTGGATTTCAACCTAGTTGGAGTATATTATTGCACTCAAATAACTACAACATCAATGAAAGGGAATCATTGATGAATATAGAGAATTTTGAGTAAATTTCAAGGGTATTGAGTGTACTTCAAAGGTAGAATGGGATGGCAAGTCAAGAATAACACAAATAGGAAAGTGGTCTTCAAAAAGGAAATTCCTAAGAAGACACATGACGAAGAAAATGGTTCTATGCTTGACATGGTATGAAGAAGAGATGGAACCTAAAAGAAATTGTATCAATTATATAAGGAAATAGGTCAAGCTTGTACATTTGTTTGAGGAATCAAATATTTGGAGAGGGAAGTGTAGGGTTGCAGATCATGTATTGAAAGGTTGACAAAGGACTCAAAATAGTGGATCCAAGATTAGTATTTGACTGCTACAAAGTCTGAATGGATTGCAAAGGAGGACCAATAAAAAATATCACATGAACAAGAAGAAAGCAAGTGAAGAATGTCATTTGCATGCATCAGGAGTTAAGGGAGGACTCCATATCCTTGAAGGTGGAGATATAGTGAAGGTGGCAAAGATTTTTTCAAGAAAAGGGATTTGTTAAGCTATGACTTAGCTATTTTTTCCTAAACGTATTTAGAGAAAGAAAGTTGTCTCTATTATCAGAGTGTGCAGTGGAAGCAAGGTAAAAGTGCAAATAGAGGAGTGTATCATTCCATTTAGAGAGGAGTGGTCTTGAGTGGCCAAGCAGTGCTTCATAGTGAATCATTCAATGAAGTGAAGATAGGTATTTAAAATTAAGCAAAGTCATGGATAGTAAAAGATATTAGAAAAGATGACGTAAAGAAGCATTTCATAATGTTGAAATGCAAATCAATGAGAATGGTATTTCAATATTGGTTTGGTTAATGAAATTGGGAGTGGTTAATTAGATTGCAATGTTAATATTCAGCTGGAGTAGTGCATGTTATAGCACTATGAATATTGATAATCCTAGCCAAAAAAAAAAATGGGACGTGATTCTCTACATAAAGGAAGCAGGTGTGAGATGACAACACTAGTGGATCCAATGGCTAGAAATGCATAATGGCCAAGTGAGGCTTGGATAGAAAGTTCAAAATAGGGATCAGTGATGCACTGATGAGCATAATGGTAGAGAACAGAGAAGCAAGGATCTATAGGAATTCAAGGACAACCATCTACAACAACAAAATAAAATAAATAAATAAATCTTAAATAAATATGCATTGGAGTGCATAATGGAAAGGATGCATGATGCATATAATAAATCTAGAATGCATGTGCATGGAATAGGCATGATGATATTGAATGATTACTGCATATTTATGTGCATTTGTGCATATGGACATGCCTAGACATGTATGTGGTATGAGAATAGATTAATAGTAGTATATTGATATATATACATAAATTAATGGTGTTGTGATATTTGAATAAGACTAATGATGGATTGTGTATCCATGAAATTGTGTATATCATGGAAGAAGATGTCGATGATGTTGTTGCATATGATATCCATCCATGTGAATACAATGAGGATGGTAAAATGTTGATCAAGGGTTGGTAAAGGGAGTCTGGGAGCTTATACAAAGTGTCAGTTGATCAAGTAGCATCAATTAATGTAATAACAACCATGCAAGTATGCATTTGGGGTTGTTATGATTCATAATGTTGAAGGGAATTGAGGTAAGAATTCCCTCAGCTAAATTTTCTTATATTTGAAATTGATGTAAATGAAAAAGGTCATGAGTACACACATGTGATGTAATACTTGAATGCAATTATGATAAATTTAATTGCATATTGTGTTATGTTGGTTATGAGATCATAACCAAGATTAAGTTATGAGACATTACTCATATTGAAGCAATGAATGCCATTAGAAATTATCATGTGTGAGGCCATGATGTGGTTGGAAATGGAAGGGCTATAACACCATCTAAGTACATGATGGTTTTCCCTTGTCTAACCGATGTTTGTACTACAACCTCTTTGCCAATACGTGAGAGCACTAAGAGAATCGTATTCCTAATGTTGTGTACGGGTCGAAGAGGAAGGTATCAAAATGATCGGATAAGTAATTAGGTAAGATTTTATATGATGTGTTGAGGCGTGGGATATACCTTCCAACTCACCATGGTGGAATACATGACATGGATATATGGTATTCTGGAGTCAATGCAAGGATGTGTTGTGTAGATGTGGCCATGATTATTGGCACATTGGTTTTCATTTATTGGTAAAGTTTGATTGCATTATGAAAATCTTGGTGAGTTGATAATGCATGTACAATGAACAATAGTTTCATTCCAAATGATATGATTAGTATTTCAATTCCATTTTTAAATAAAAAAGGGTTGCAAATGATTGAATTGATAGTAAAATACAATTTTGAAATCATTTCTTGAACTGTTGAAAATGTGCATGAATGCTAGCAATTTGTTTGGTTGCATGAAAGTTGATAAAATGCAGGAAGAATGGTCGTGTATGTGGCAATGATGTAAGCACTAATCCCATAAATAATACTAGTCCTTACAACTGCAGGAGCCAAACATAATGAACAGAAAGCTCATGCATGAGAAATTTTATTTTTCCTGTATAAAACAAATTTGAGAAATTAATAATTGCAAATTGTTATGATATGCTAACTATTTGTTTGACTGCATGGAAATTGAGAAAATTTTAGGAATAATGGTTTTATATATGGAAAGGACGTAAACCATAAGTAAATTTGATATCTATAGCTGGAAGAGCCAAACATAATTAGCAGAAAACCCATGTTTGGAGATTATGTTTTCTTGTATAAAATAGATTTGAAAATTATAATTGAAAATTATAATTGAAAATTTTATAATGATGTATCATGTTGACTGCATGCATGTGATGCATATGGGATGATTTCCATAGGTTATGGATTGTTAGTGGAATTATAGCAGCAACTTGGCATTTGTCTACATAAGAACACCTTGGAAAATGATGGATCGCCTGAGGAATTGTATAACAATGAAA